>JARFXV010000211.1:210000-380407 GCA_031761425.1 Cosmopolites sordidus | reverse complement strand
TATCCAACATATAATAATAATATTAAATTTAACTGAGGCAGTCGATACTTAATGGAAATTCATTTTAAATAAATAAGCAAAGATTAATATCTAAAAGTTTTCACTATATTTAAAATTGCATATATAACAATTATTTCGACACAGTGCCTTTTTCAAATATAAACTATGGTAAACTAATAGTAAGAAAAGTAATTACAACCTAAAGTGTCCATCGACATAGTAATACCATAAAACATGATAGTGGGGAAATCCATTTTTTGTCAACGTCTAGGAGGGCAATATAAGTTTAATAACGGTAAATCATTCAAGTTTAGCTGGTCATTTAGCAAAATATCCAAACTTCCTTTTTTTATTAATTTCTAGACTCTCTAAATGATTTATTTTTTTGGATTTATCCTCATTATGGAACATTTTAAAATTATCATTGAAAGTATGCTTTTCTAACATTAAGTGGTTAGCATAACGAGAATTATTTTGTTATTTAGTGTAACTTCTTTTATGATTGTTGAACCTAGTAGAGAAAGATTATCCTGTTTGTCCAACATAGACTTTTGGACACGACCCGCACTCAATTAAATAAACTCCTGATTTATACAGTTTATTTGTTTGACTTTATTGTTTTGAATAAGGCCTCATAGATTATTATTTGTTTGAAAGCAATATTTATATTGTTTGTTTTGGATAAATGTCTAGACGGAAATTTTTATTCGGCTCGGCTTCTTTTACATCACAAAACGTCCCGCTTAGTATTTATTCGAGACCATGTTAATTGGGATGAACGTGAAACGAGCTAAGTTCTTTTCTCGGATGAGACATGAATACAATTATGGAAGCCTGATGAACGTGATAAAATTTATAGAAGAACTGGGGACGATATACTGCGTGTAATCTCGTGCAAATCGTGAGTTTCGGCGGAGGGTCCATTATGTTATAGGAAGACATCAGTTGGGAAAGTCGTATTGTGCTCGTTAAGATGAATGTAAGAATGAATGCAGACTGGTACATCCGTCCGAATGAAGATTTATTCGGGAAGAATTGAATCAAATTTCGCACGAAACCGATTAGAGATTTTCTGCGAAGTATGCCCAGAAGGATGCAAGCTATAATTAGAGCTAAAGGAGGAAATACCCAATCCAGATACCTCTCCATGTTAGCTAAAAAATAATGTTAATGTGCCACTTTTGTTGTTCTTTCAATTAAATGTTGCAAACACTGTGTAACAAAAATATACTCTGTTTTATTCTATCAACCACGGGTATGTTCTAACTCTACCTTATATAAAGAAAACATTACTACTGTACATAGGATACAGGATAAAAGACTTCGTTATAGAAATTACAGAAATGTTGCGGAAAAAATTAAAATACAACTTGGAAAAAATGTGCAATATTTCCCGAATGCCAGAGGAAAGCTCACGACCACGAGAGTTGAAAGCATATTGAAGAGGCCATGTATCGCCAGACACCAGATCCGGCCAAAAATAAGAAGGCTCTCCATACGAGGTACGTCGATTTATTGACCCAGCCTTGCAACGGCTTATTTTTCTTTATTTTCGTGATGGGTTTAAGTTACAACTGTATAAACTAGAGGTCAGCTTTAAGGTGGCTTCTAGACACCCACTTTTGGTGGAACTGTTCCCCTGTTGGAAGCCTTTTGAAAGAGCATGTGCTAGGGAGCCCCTCTAACTGACGCACCTTCCGGACATTTAAGTAACAGCACAATATTAAAGCGAGTATTATTATTGGCATCATTATTATATTTTTGTTATTTTTACCACCATTAATATTACGAGCCAAATTTCATTTCTATCTTCTAATGCTAGATAAGTATAAGAATAACGTTTAAGTTTTGATGATTTGTTTGGTTGTTTCCGAATTTGTGTTTTTTTTTTCTTTAATTAAATGTATTTAGTACTGCATTTAAATCAGGTAGGATCTTCTCCCCAGTTTACGCCCTACTTCGTGAGTCACAGAACTACGTGGTGTCCATTAGTAGTGCAGACATAAATCCATCAAAGACCCACGACCTTATGCAACCAGCGAAAAGCTGCCGTAATATAAATACACACGCACACACACATACACACACACACACACACACACACACACACACACATATATATATATATATATATATATATATATATATATATATATATATATATATATATATATATATATATATATATATATATGTATATATATCGTGCGGGACTTGTACCATGGCATACGTCGGACAAACCAATAGAAGAATCTGGCTCGAAGAACACAAATTGGCGGTTAGAAATAAACAAACCGCATCGGCTCTGTTCCAACATCATCTACAAACAAGACACACAATCGATTTCGACAGTTGCCGAGAAATTGTAAATATCCCAAATTAAAAAACAAGAACCATCCGAGAAACAATAGAAATAGAAAAAAGCGGACGCCTAAAGAGAAGAGATGATGCCTTCAATCTGCCAGACACATGGAAACTAGTAATCAACTGACAGACCAAAGTTCACCGGCCGCAATCGAGAGCACTACCACTGTGACACCCCAAATAACGTCCGAGGGGGCGGGACTAACACCAGAACCAATAAGAAGTACGCACCACCACAATCTGCTACCCAGAAGAATATATTACGAGACGGTTTCCACAGCTTTCAGTCTTCAGACAAGCATTAAGAAATAAGCAGAACAAGCATGGCGAAACGTCTGCACGTCATCACGTAATGATGTTACACACCTTCGTTTGTTCCTTGATCCATACGCAGGGCTTTCTGTCTCGTCTTGTAATGCCAAGCATAGATCTTTCTATTGCCCTCTGTGCTACCCGAAGTTTTTGAATTGATTGCGATGTGAGTGTCCAGGTTTCACTTCCGTATGCCATAACGAGCAGGACGCACGGACCGAAAACTTTCCCTTTTAGACAAAGTGGAAGATTGCCCTTAAACACTATTACCGGGCAGTATCCCATTCCACTGGAATCATCTGCCCAAGATATATAAAGCGGTCCATAATATCCAAATCCCCACATAAAATTATTGAACATAACCTGACTCTCTTTTAGGTTTATTTTTAACCCAAATGGTTTGCCGGCTCTTTGCAGCTCTTGTATGGGTCTTTGCGGCTCCTCTGGGAGTTGTGAAAGGAGAACGGTATCATCTGCAAATTTAAGATGGTTTAAGTTTGCACCATTGATCTTTACACCATCCTGTTCCCAAACGAGATTGCGGAATACTCAGCTCGTGACGTACTCAGCATTTTGGAATTTATTTCATACAAAACTGAACTTAAGCTGCTATGAATGCTAATCTGCCTTATGATTAATTTTACCGTTTCACAGAGCGGATTACAACGTGCCCGAGTGCCGCGAATAGTTCCCTGATAGTACCCTGATACAATCTGCGCAGTCACCGACCGCCTATAAGACCGAGCGCAATGACCCGTGCACGTCAGCTGGACTCTTCAGTCGAAGCGGACAACACTTGAAAATACCAAAAGAGATTTTGGCGAAGCGTCGTGACTCTTAACAGAATGAACAGATCGACACCCGGAATGATTTAGAAACCGCCGATTTATATATATAATATAGTATATAATATAGTATATATATATATATATATATATATATATATATATATATATATATATATATATATATATATATATATATATATATATACATATATATATATATATATATATATATATATATATATATATATATATATATATATATACACTATTTCTCTGATGTCCAGAATTGCACCGCACGCGACACAAGATTCCCCAAGGAAAATTGTATCTATACCCACTCAGAATCACCACCACCAACACAAGAAGAGATTCACAGGCACGTACAAAAACTGAAGAATAACAGGACATCCAGTGAAGATGGTATCACCGCGTAACTATTGAAAAACCTTGGGCCAAACTCACTGCGGGAACTCACGCATATTATCACGAACATATGGCAAACAGAAAAATTACCAGATGAATGGAAATGTGCTCTTATACACCCGCTGAACAAGAAAGGAGACAGAACAGATGTGAACAACTACAGATGAATCTCCTTACTACAAGTGACTTAAAAAATATTCTCAGGATGCCTTCTCCAGAGAACACAAGAACAACTAGAACACAAAATTGGCGAGTATCAGGCAGGCTTTCGCCCTGGTCGCGCATGCTAACTTAAAAACTATACTGAAATACAAAGCTATCAGGAACGTCCCAATCATCTGCACGTTCGTTGACTTCAAGAAAGCATACGACTGCATTGACCGAAAATCTCTGTTCAACATCCTAGAAGAACAAGGACTCGACCCCAAAACACTACGATTGATCAAGCAGAGACTGACCGACACAATCTCTAAAGTGAGATTTATGGGAGAAATGTCCGAACCCTTCCTGATTAAAACCGGAGTACGCCAAGGAGATGGGTTATCCCCAGTTCTCTTCAACCTGGTCCTGGACAAAGTCATAAGGGAATGGGAAAAGGAACTAAAAAATCAAGGGCGCTGGAAACCAATACGACTCGGACGAACCAAAAACAACATAGAAATAATATGCCTAGCCTTCGCAGATGATCTAGCCATACTCGCAGACAATGAAAAAAAGGCAACCAAACAGATGGAAGTCCTCAAGGAATGTGCAGAGAAAGTCGGCCTACAAATCTCCTTTCAAAAAACCGAATTATTCTGCTCAAAATTAAATGTCAAAAATTTGAACACCAAATACGACAAAATAAATAGGGTCACCCAGTTCAAATACCTGGGCGAGATCCTCGAACCCACAGGAGGAGAGAAAATAGCACAGAATACTCGATTACAGAAGATAAAGGGGGCATAAAAGCAAGACACACAATATCTACAATAAGAAATGCATATCCACACACGCAAAAATAAGACATTACAACATAGTAATCAAACCAGAGGTACTATACACAAGAGAGACACTTACACTCTATAAGAAAAGCGGCATAGAAAACATACTAAAAGAAGAACGCAAAATTATAAGGAAAATTCTCGGCCCAAAACTGACAGAGGAAGGATACAGACCACATTCTAGAAAGACCACAGAGAGAATGTCCAACGTAGCGCCGGACATAAGAAAAAGAAGGTTGACATTCTATGGACATATCAATAGACTCCCACCGACAAGACTCACCAACAAAATTCTTACATACACACAAGGAGTCAAGTCAACAGTACCATGGATCGCAGAAGTCGGAGCTGATCTGGTAAAGGCATAAAGGCACAAATGGGTCCGATAGAGATTGAGGATAAAATAATGTTCAGACACAAAATATATATGTGGAACGTTGCATCAGAGAGCGAAGTTTCGAGGAGATCAAGAACAAAGTGGATGGAGGAGAGAAAGAGAATCCACGGAGAAAGGATGAGAGAGGTGTGGACGATCAGAAAGAGCACTCGAAAATGAGTCAGAATGCTTTGCGTGTTCCAACCGGGTCTATACGCACCTAATAATAATAATAATAATAATAATATAAACCCAGTTAACAGTTAATAAACAGTTAATAAACCCAGACACTTTCCCTGACTTTCTAATGGAGGGCAATACATACCTACTGTTCAAAAAAGGGGACGTTAAGCAACCCAATAACTACGGACCAATCACATGTCTGTCAGTGTTATATAAACTCTTCACAGCCCTACTCAATGAAAAAATCTACCAACATTGTGATAAAAACAACATTTTTGAAGAAGAACAGAAAGGATGTATAAGAGCAAGTATGGGCTGCAAGGAACAATTGACGATCGATGCTGTAGTTCTTGAGCAAGCGCGAAAAAGAAAACGCAACTTAAATATCTGCTATATAGACTACGAGAAAGCATTCGATAGTGTCCCTCACGATTGGCTGGTTGAGGTTCTGAATTTCTATAAAATTAGCCCCCAGATTATTAATTCTTTAAAGTGATTCCCCTGATGGGGAAGTGGAAAACGAATCTTTTTGTCGGCCAACAATGCATTGCTGCTACAAATATCGAGAGGGGAATTTTTCAGGGAGATTCCCTTTCTCCAATTTGGTTCTGTTTAGCATTGAACCCTTTGTCCACACTACTCAACAACAGCAATATTGGATATAAACTTAACATGAGGAATCCAAGAAAGCTCTCTCATCTACTATATATGGATGACCTTAAATTATATGGAGAAACTAGAGAAAAATTAAACTCATTGATAAAAACGGCTAAAACATTCAGTAGGGATATCAGAATGTCATTCGGACTGGACAAATGCTCTACCATTAGTATACAGAAGGGAAAGGTTCAGAGTCAACATTCAACACTTTGTAACATACAACAACTAGCACCAGAAGAATCCTACAAATATTTAGGAATACCCCAAAAGCATAAACTTGATCATAACCAGTTAAAAAAGGACTTTTCCACTCTATACCAAAAGAGACTTACAAAACTTTTAAACACCAAACTGAACGGAGGAGACCTCATTAGAGCGATCAACGGTTGGGCGGTGCCAACTCTGACATATTCTTTTGGCATAGTTAAATGGTCAGAAACTGACCTTGATGAACTCGATAGGTTGACGCGCCGAACATTGACAAAGTTCCGATGTTCTAAGTTCTTTCCATTTCTTCAAAGTTCCTTCCATCTACGAAAAGACTATACATCCCAAGAAAGTTGGGGGGTAGAGGCCTTGTAAACGTAAAAAAATATCTGTCTCAATCAAGAAAATAGAATGAGAAAACACTTCCTGGATTCAAACAGTACATTAATGAAATTGGTTGCAAATGAGGATCGGGGTTTCACCCCACTGAACCTAAATAAACAAAATCGTATTGATAGCAGAACAACACTCACGGACTGTGTTCGAAAATGGAAAGGACAAACATTGCACGGAAGGTTTCCTAAGTCACTCGAAGATGACACCATTGACGAACAATTGTCTCTGAAGTGGCTGACCGATGGACTCTTGTACCTAGAAACAGAAGGTTTCGCGATATCTATTCAAGATAGGGTAACAAGAACAAAAAACTATGAAAAGCACATACTGCATTTGGACGTAGTCGATAAGTGCAGGAAGTGCGGTACTTTGGGGGAAACAATTGAGCACCTTATTGGCGGTTGCCCGGCCCTTGCTCCTAATGCTTATTTAGGACGGCATAATCAGCTTGCAAAAATTATACATCAACAAATTGCAAAAAAATACTCGCTATTAGAAAATGCACCTCCTCCATATTATAAGTACTCGCCTTCTCCTGTACTTGAATCATCCGATACCATTCTTTACTGGAACAGACCAATCACTACTGATCGAACGGTTGATTATAACAGGCCGGATATTGTTCTAATCAACAAAAAGGACAAGAGGGCTTTTATAATTGACATCGCAGTGCCACTATCTCACAACATTAGAAAAACTGAGATAGAAAAATCCACAAAGTATGAAAATCTGGCATACGACTTGAAGAACCAGTGGAAACTGAGTAAGGTAGATGTAGTGCCCTTCGTTATATCCGCCGAAGGCCTGATAAGTAAGAGATTTTCAAAGAACCTCGAGAGCCTCGGGATCTCAAGATCGATTGCCATAGTGGGACAGCGTGCCGTGCTCTTGCAGACGTGTCACATTGTTCGTAAGATATTATGCTAGGGTGAGAGGAGCTGAATTGCTTTTTCATCTTGGCATTGAAATACCGGCCAGCATGAGCTGAGATTCTACAGTAAGGATGAGCAGAATAATAATATTATGCTAGGGTGAGAGGAGCTGAATTGAAATCAACCTGGCAAATATCATAAGAAGCTGTGACCGTTTATTATTATTTTTTTTTTATTTATTGGGACTTTCGGTCAGTAATTAAGTTTTAATTTTTAATTTTTTTATTAGCGTTTCGGTTCAACAATGAACCATCCTCAGAATAATTCTACAATACATATAACTTTTATAAAAAATACAAACTTACATTTAAAAACCTACCAATATTTAATTAAACAATTAATTTTTAAAAAATTTTAACTAATATGTGATAATTTTGTATAAAATTTTTAAATGACATATTTGACTTTGACATATTTAACAATTCTTTCACCTTTAAATTTTTGTTCTTAATTATAACTTAATTTTTTTGAATTTGTTATGTGGAATGATATTAGATGCAAAAATAAAAAATTATTATGAAAATTTATTATTTAATAATGTTATTATATTACAACTTAAATTATCTGTATGATTTCTAAAATTAATGGTATTATATGTTTTTTTACATAAATCATTTCTTTTATATTTTTTTTTATATTGTTTTTCAAAATCTAGGATTTTTATGTCGTTAAAATTAAAGTTGTGTTCATTATCTAGAGCATGCCTTGAAAGGGCAGTTACGTTTGGTTCTAAGTTTCTAATGCTTTATTTATATTAATTATTTCTATATATAGATATATATATATATATATATATATATATATATATATATATATATATATATATATATATATATATATATATATATATATGCAGTGTCAGAATTCTTTGGACTGCGTCCAATGAGACAACAGTGCTGAATGTCATGAGACACCCAACTACTGGGTTACACAATCTCATGTGGAACACACAACAACCTACACATCCGCTTAAATGAGCACTTTGTTGATTGTGCCCTGAAGAGTCTAAACATCAAGAGAGGAATCATCCAGTGCCCTCCAGTGGAAAGGATGTGTGGGGCCCGTCCCCAGTCAAACAATCAACAAAGTGCTCATTTAAGCGGATATGCAGACTGTTTAGGTTTTTATTTGAGTTGTTTTGTTATTGGGTTTTTGTGAAATGTAGTGCTGTCAAGTCTAGTTTTAATATAAAATAAGCTCTTATAAGAACTACTGTTATTGATTATTTGGTAATCGGTAAGTATTTGTAAAGATTCATAAAGTTGTTATTTCCTTCAATAATCCTAACCTATACATAAATATTATAATAATCCTAACCTATACAATAAAAATTGAATTTATATTAACTAATTTTAAAAACATGAAAATAAACATACTGAAATGAAATATAAACAACTGTTTCAAAATAATGACGTAAATACAGAAGTGCGAACTTTTAAGGTATTTATATGTCATTTAACATTTTGTGTGATTTCAGATGTCAGGAAAACACTGAAATCGCAAGCCGAACAATTTATGCTTAATGTTTATGAGTATTTCGAAATTAAAAAAAAAGGAATGGCGGACCTCTAGAGCCTCTTTCATCTATTCAAGGGGTGAAGAATAGTTAATTTGATCACATTTTATTTATTTTACTTATCATGTTGTAATATATTTTTATAGAGTTGCAACAGCAGTAGAAATATCACGGAAAACTGTGTATTCTATTAGGAAAAGGGAATAACCTAATTTATTACATTTCTTTGACACGGCAACATCGTGCAAAGCTCAAAACAATAGATTGACCCGAAGGAAGTAAAATGGAAGTTCGAATTACCTTTTACAATATGTTTATATAATTATATAAAATATTTGCAATAATATTTGTAATAAATGTGTAATGCAAGACCCACAACTTAACTTAACTTTTTCATCATTTAAAAATAGGCCTTTTTGTAGAGTACATAAAATAATGATATTTACCAATAACTTCATTCATAATTCATTCATTGTATAATTTCATTCATTGGCTACTTCCCTAAAAGTTCGTGATAATTTGAAATTGTCCACACAATTTTAACCTGACAGAAAATACAAAATTATCCGTTTGATTTATGACCCAAAACATTACAATTTTTTATTACACAAAATTACAATCGATATTTTAACGTGAGTCATTTAAAATATCGATTTATAACACGATGTTTTATAATTTCATGTTATAAATATATACAAATAAATGTATCGTGGATTTAAATCATAAAATAAATGTCCGCCTTTCGAGACACCGACCATGTTCATTGTGAAAGTTTAACTAATAATTTTTGATTTGATTTATATCAATAAAATTGATGACGTACGGACAATTTTTGGGTGGTTCCACTGTATGTAAAATTGAAAGATGAGGGCTCTTTGTTGGTTGAAACATATTCAACCCTTTGTTACTTGTGCTAATATACACATTGTAGTTATGAAATTATTTAACAAAATTTTAGAATAACAAACAAGTTAATAAATTAAGAACTACTAGTTGAACTTCTGAGTTGATCTTTATTAAAGGGTTTTCCAACAAGAGTATCAGAAAGTTAATAAGGCGCAAGGATGACAAGTGATAATCCAGTCATTTTGATTTTATCTTGAAGAACAAATAATGATATTATGGTTTTGAAATTAATGTCATTCACATGTCCTCCTAGGCTTCGTCTGATGAAATACATTCTGGAGATCCAATGTTTGATTACCATTTCACTCACATCGCATGATATATTTTCAATGGTGGCCTGAATGTTTCGTTTAAGGTCGAAAATTGTTCGTGATTTATTTTTGTAAACCAGAGATTTAACGTAATCTTACAAAAAGTAATCCAAAGGCATGCATTGATATGATCTTTGTGGCCAATTTTTTGAACCCACTTCATGTATTCATCTTTCCATGAATTTTCGTGGATTGACATAATGTACTGAATACAGCAGTCTATGAGTAACATTTACATTTTAAATAGTATTGTCGCTATTACATTTCAAAGTTCTGACAATCTTTTTGGAAAACTCTTTACATGTAAGTATGTTTGCTAGTTCTGCAGGCCAGACTGGCCCTTGGCATAGTTGATTATTTGTGCGCCATTTGTTTCTATTGATCATAACCATTATTATCTCGTCCGTCCATTTCAATCCAGGTCTCCCTCCTCTCAATCTAGCCATTCGTCATTCATCTTTTTCAGATATCCTAACAATCTTAGCCTCTGTCTTTTTATGTCCGATTGTTTATACAATTCTCTTAACTGATTATTCGTTCTCCTCTCCCGTCTATGTTCGACTTATTTATCAATATTATGTCTTAGCGTCTTGTATATTCAGTTTTCTACTAAATTATATGGCTAGGCATATAAACGACCCGACATCAATTTAAACACCTTCCCATTAGTTTTTTTATCTGTAATTTATTATTTAAGAAAATTGCTTGTCATATTTTTATTATATTTATCGCCATATGCCGAATATTCAGTAATTGTTGTAAAATTAAATCCTTTTAGCCTACAAACTTGTTTGCTTTTCTAGCTGATGTAGACTTGATCAGAAATTTGTGTGACTTTTTGAATTTGAGGAGAAATTTCTCTTTCAAAAAACAAACTATTTAGCATCAGTACTACCTAGGTGATATAATATCTATCAGCTTCTATAATATCATTATAATTGTTCATTTATTTTCTAATGAGAAAACCATTTTGGTGTTCCAATCGCCATTAGGCCTAATGACCGCTAATTGTAGGCATTACCAACCATTATATTCCTCCTATGCTGTTAACGGTTGCTCTCCAGTATCTTCTATTCCCAACCATCCTTTTTTTTCATTCCAAGTTAGACTTACAGGCTTTAGATCTCATTCTGTTACGTATTCATTGGTCGTTTTCTTCTTCAATCAAATTCGTTTTACAATAGGTATTGTTTCTACCTTGTTAGTTCATGTTATTATCGGCAATATTTCGTTAATAAAGTTTTTAGTATGGAAACATTTATTTACAAAATGGTATAATTTTTGGTAACGTTTTAGTTCGCTTTCTAAGTTTCGAAGCCATACTGTAGAACACTCGTGACGTTGTTTTGAAATTACTTATCTTTTTTTTTCTTACAAATAGTTGATGATTTCTAGTCGATATATTTTTCGGTACTACGCTTCTACCTAGGTAGAGGCACTAACTACATCTATCTCTGCCAATTTCAACTGAATTAATTATTTTTCTATTACATGCTCAGCATGAAATTTGATTTTCCTTGTTTTTATTTTTAGTGTTACGTTGATTGCATAATTGTTTAGCTTGTTGGTGTTTTTCTTTTTCTGTTTTTTTCTTATCACCAATAGACGTCAATTGCTTTTCAAATACGTTTCAATTAATATTTGCAATTTTATACATGGAATTGGGTGAGCCATGGAATGAGATTCTGTGATATATGAGATTAAAATGTTTTTAAAAATTTAAAATTATTTTTACAAAAGAAGCAAAAATATAATTTTGCCGGATAATCAAAATCCTACTAGGAAACCCTTAACTCCAGTAATAAAATGGTTTGTCAAGGTTTAATATAAATATTATTTTTTCTTCATATCTCCATAAAACTTGATAGCAAATCACTATTGAAACTGTTTATTTCCCAAAACATATGTTTTAGTTTAGAAACGTATAAAATTTCTTTTATTCTATTAAACGTCTTAAATTGAAAAGATATATAAGGAAATGAAGATCTTCAAACTCTTGCCACCGTCAAAACCCTTACGATCTTTTATACGATCCTTCCTTTATGCCTAGAAAATACTTTATATTTTTCTCTTTCATAAATAGAGTTTAAAATCCTCTTTTAAAATTGTTTACATTACCCCACGAGACAGTGTCTTTGAATATATTGATGAAATGAGAATCTAGTGTCTCAGTGTAACCATTATACTTATAATAATTTATTTATATTAATTTAGTTTTATTTAATACCATCCATCACACAATAAATTCTGGATTCACCAATTCTTCTTCCTCGCTAAATATTATAATTATTACACGTTCCTCTCTTTTCTAATTTTCATGAACATTAATCGAGATTCAAAAATGGGCTAATATGTTAAACTAATAGAATTTACTCTATTTTTACTATTACTATTACTCTGAATTTCTTTTCTAATAAGTTTTTTATGCTCTTTTATTCTAGTATCTAATGGTCTAGATGTCTCATTTATTTACTTTTATTCATTACTTTATATATCACAAACTAATATATTTTATTTTTTAGATTAGTTTTGAAAACGGGGGGAGAAGACCCTTCGAAATGTTAACGTTAAAAGTTTGTATATTTTTTTAGAACATTTTTATATTTTTCAAATTTTGTTCGTTAGGTAAATTTATTACAAAAAAGAATCACTGAGAAATTTGTCTCCGTTTGGTTTTTTGTTTTTACCCAGTGATTCTTTATTTCATCAGAACAGATATTTTTGATATTTTTTGTATTTTAGATCATGGCGAAAAACCCAAACAAAGAAAAAAATATATGAACACGCCACAATCATTCAGACATATCCGTAGATCTAATATAACCTGATCGTTTGAGGTGTACAAATGGTACAGATTATTGACATTTTCCAGAGAACAGTTCAAATAATTATGTGAATGTTTCTTACAATGGTAAGAAACCATTTAACCATTTAAACACTTCGTTTAGTTTCCCCAAAGTGGACAATCATCTTTAATTTTTCCTCTATTTAAAACTGTGCAACCGTCCTATAAACTTTCTAACCATTTTTTCTTTTCGTATCCCTTCACCATTACCTCCGTACCAGTTGTTGTTGCTGGTCCAATATAGAAAAGGAGGAATTCTTTCAGGTTTACAAAGTCCAAATTTCCTCCGTTTTTACTGTTGGTTTTAGAATAGTTAACTTCATCTATTCCGTTGTTGTTGTTATCATAATCTAAACCGGGAATCTTACTGATTTCGAATGATATATGTAGCTGTATTTTGTAATTTAACGCATTGATATTGATTGGTAGACTTGCGAATCGGTGTACACATCGATTG
This sequence comes from Cosmopolites sordidus, assembly GCA_031761425.1. NCBI lineage: Eukaryota > Metazoa > Arthropoda > Insecta > Coleoptera > Curculionidae > Cosmopolites > Cosmopolites sordidus. Next base: position 366,748 of record JARFXV010000211.1, on the reverse strand, counting down.
GTCAATGTTTTAAAATTGCAAATTCCGTACACACATAGTGAACTCTGTCTTTATGTTGAAAACATTGTACATCAATGATAAACACTTTGATAGTCCGCTGCCGCTGTTATCAATTTACGAACGGTTGATGAAATTGTGATTTACTGAACCCAAGTATTGTTATTTTATACCTCTAAATAAATAAGATTCTGATAAGTGATTAAAAAATGCCCCTTGCCCGCAACAACAGCAGGTTCTTCGTATTACACATATGACACTCAAACCGCCTCATGTTGAGGCTAGGTTCTATAAAATGGTTTTAAAAACATAAATTTCAGCGATTTTTTTTCATCAAATCTCTAAATAAAGTCTTTGATTTGAGACCTGAGTTTACCTATCTATCTATTCTATAGTCAACCTATCTACCAGATCGTTCACCAGTCCATCAGCCTAATGAGTATACTACATGAATGTGAGCTGATCAAAAGAAAGCTAAATTCAATTTTCATTTTTTGTGATGTACAATATGCGTTGGAAGGATAAATATAGATTTTCGATTAATATTATTGTATATTTGATTATTAATATTATAAAAATATGATATAGACAAGGGAGATATAAAAATAAAATTACCAATATTTGGTATTGCCCCATTATCATGAGTTTCGACTATGATTGATGATTCTGAGTGGATTTATATTAGTACCCTACTATTTTGATATGTCCTCAGAGTATTCCGATATAATGGTGGGTGCCCTTGAATTGTAATGTACACCATGATGGTTATAAAAATATAAATTCCAGAAGTTTTTTAAGTTTTTATTAAATCTCCATATAATGTCTTTCGATTTGAGACCAATATATCCGTTTGTTTATTCAACAGTCTACCGGGAGTGTAAACCTGTCTGTTTATCAGTCTGTCTAAATAGATGTTTATCAGACTATATACCTATCTTTTTACCTGTTTATCAGGCTGCTTATCAAGCTGTTTAGATGTTGGTATTAAGATATTATTTAGCTGTTTATCAGGTTGTTTAGCTCTTTACGAGGTTGTATACTTTTCTGTTTATAGCCTATGTTATGATAATATATATATATATATATATATATATATATATATATATATATATATATATATATATATATATATATATATATATAAACAAAAAAAAAGAAAAAATAAACCTGAAAAAGAGTCAGGTTATGTTCAATAACTTCGCTCAGGACAGAAGAATTTCAGTTTTAGGAAAGGATTTGGAGATTGTGGACAGCTTTATATATCTTGGGCAGAGGATTTCAATGGAGGGGAATACCGCCCGGGAGGTGGAACGGCGTGTTAAATGTGGCTGGCAGGCATTTGGTAGGCTCAACATAGTGTTTAAGAGCAGGCTCCCAGTTTGCCTAAAAAGAAAAGTCTTCGACCAGTGCGTTCTACTCGTTATGACATACGGGAGTGGACACTCACATCGCAATCAATTTAAAAACTTCGGGTGGCACAGAGGGGAATGGAAAGATATATGCTTGGCATTACAAGACGAGACAGAAAGTCCTGGTACATGGATCACGAGACAAACAAAAGTCTGTGACATCATTGGAAGAGTAAAGCAATTGAAATGGAGATGGGCAGGCCATATAGCGAGGCGATGGGACGACAGATGGACCAAGGCAATCCTGGAGTGGATACCGCTTGATCGCAAACGTCCGCGAAGAAGACCGAAAGCACGATGGATTGATGACATCGTTAAGTATATTGGACCCGAGTGGCAGAGGAAAGCCCAGGACCGTGAAAGTTAGAAACAAGCAGAAGAGGCCTTCATCCTGCAGTGGATCGATACAGGCTGATGATGATGATGATGATCCACGTTCCTCTATTTTTGCCTTATTCTATGCTATTGTTTGTCCTTGCTTCTTCCGTTATTTTCTTCCACAAATTTCGGTCCAGTATCTTTTCCCACCATGCTTGTATTTCCAATTTCCTTATGTCTTCCCGCACCTGATCTTCCCACCTACTTTTCGGTCTCCCTCTTTTTCTGTTAGTATCTGGTCTCCACATTGTCCCGAAATGGGGACGTGAATTGGCCACCAAGGTTATGCGACTTGACGTCGCTAGACTATTTTTTATGGGGCTATGTAAAGAGCAAAGCTTACGAAAATAATCCGCAAACCGTTCAACAGTTGAAAGAAGAAATTAGGCGAATAATTCGTGACATAACTCCGCAAATGTGTTCAGCAGTAATCGAGAATTTCAACAAAAGAATTGTGAGCTGCCAGAGAAGTCGTGGCGGTCATTTGACAGATATTGTATTCCACGTATAATTGTACACTATCCAGCTTCGCACTGCCATAAATAACTTTCATGTATGTTATGAAACGTTTCTTTTATTCGTTACCAACATTCGAAACCTCTTAATGGAATACCCTTTATATTTCTTTTGGAATATTCGTAACTTTTCCTATTCCAAGCTTGTTAAATTCATTATCTCCACCCCATAGGTCATCACCGGCCTAATAGCTGGTTTATATACCTTCATTTTTGTATTTATACTTATGTTTTTGCTTTTCATAATGCTATTAAATTTATAATAGGCTCTGTGTCCCGCCTGTACTATGTGATCAATCTCTATCTTTCTGTCGCTTTTGCTATTTATTATTATTCCCAAATATTTAAAGTTTTCCACTACTTCAAATTCGTAATTTCGTATTTTTACTGATTTGGTTGTAACTCTATTTTCTTTCCTTATTTCCATATATTTGCTTTTTTCTTGATTTATTGTGAGGCCTTTTTCATCATCTGCGTTTGCAACTGTTTGTGTCGCTTTGTTGATGATTGTTCCCGTGAAATTACACTCTTTGATTACTGCATCCAATGTTAATATAAACAATGTTGTTGATAGCCCATCTCCTTGTCTCACTCCTATATTGATCTTAAAATCCTCGGTTTCTCCTTCCGCTGTTCTAACTACTGCTTGTCAATTTTTCATTTTTATTTAGGAAGAATTAGAAATGTTTGTACAACTATCTACAATTGTTGTACAGTAATGTACAATTTGAATTAGAAATTTTAGATTTCCAACCGCTATAGAACAAATTGAAAAAACCTGTTTTTTAACAATTTCAGAGAAAGTCAAGTCAAAATGAATTTTATTTCAATTTAAATATAAATAAAAAAACCGAATACCAAACTTCCAGTAATTGATTAACCAACATTTTTAGCAGCATGAAGCAATGGTTAGAATTTCGAAATCTTTTCACATTATTAGTACATAACAATGACTGTCTGGCACCAACTTAGTTTAACTCCATCTGTTGATAGTGCAATTACACGAGTCGGAGGTAGACAGACACACAGATATTCATTCGAGAAAAAACACTCAGCATTATTATCATGGAACCACCATTTGATTTATCTCTTGATGTGGCATGAGCGTAAGTCACTGCTCCATCCCAGTGCTCAAGCTTTACTTTCCCACATTAGAGATAGATATTGGCCGATTTCTTCTTTAACATCAGTTCGTCATCAGTTTCAGGCATTACTTCGTAAACGTGCGACTTTTAAAAGTAAATTAACGCGTTGTGCCAACTATTTCGATTGGGTTAACAACGCATCGACTCGCATAATGCACCCGTTCTACAATTCTTGAAATCGATATGCGTGAGAAAGAACTTGAAGCGAATTTACTTCCTGAAATAGAAATGTTTGTACAATTATGTACAATTGTTGTACAATAATGTACAATTTGAATTAGAAAGTTTAAATTCCAGTGGCTATAGAAGAAGTTGAAAGAACCTGTTTTTTAACAATTTCAGAGATTAAATTTTTCTTTCGGAGCGAACTGAAATGAAATGTTTTCGTTTCAATCCCGTAACTTCTATACCATTAATGAATGATTTAACTGAACCATGTGTTTCTCCAGCGCTACTGCTTTCCGAGACAGGAATTGATTATGCAGGTCCTTTTTTTGTTTAAGAATCGTAAGGGCCGTAGATGCAAAACTCAAATATGTTGTTGTTTTACCACTAAAGTTTTACCACTAATTTGTTTTACCGCTAAGGCAGTTCACCTTGAACTAGTGACGGAATTAACTACAGAGGCTTTCATCAACATTTCAACGATTTGTTTCTAGATATGGAAAACCATTGAATGTGTACTCTGACATCGGAGTTAATTTTAGGGGCGCTTACAATCATTTAAAGGGACTAAGTCAGTTTCGCAGAAATAATGAAACGAATAAAGATAAGGATAAAAATGAAACATCATATGCAATAAATTGGCACTTTATTGCTGCTTAATCTCCTCATCAGGGTTTCATCAAGCGAGTATTAGGCAATACATTTTTGATAGTTGAAAGTTTTTATATTATCATCGCACAGATTGAGAGTGTATTAAACTCGAAACCTCTTAACACCTCTGTCTACTGACCCGAATGACCTGAATGCACTTACCCCAGGTCATTTCTTAATTGGTCGCTTTCTTTAGACCATTATATATTCTGATTTGACTATCAACCCGGTCAATCGTTTAACCATTCTTGAGCAACTGAAACGCCTTAAGCAACATTTCTGGATAAGATGGAGCAAGGAGTACATCAGTCAACTCCAGCAACGGCTTAAGTGGAAAAGACATCAGAACCACATCGCGACAGACAGTATGGTACTACTGCGCGATGACTGCCACCTCAAAATTGGCCATTAATAGTCCGGACAATCTAGACATTCAAAGGTACATAAATTTACATCAAGCTGGAAGTGAGTAAAATTGTTGAAAACATAATTTAAAATAACATTTCAAAATTTCCCATCGTTGCGGTACGTGAAAAAAAATTGACTCGAGGTCAAAGGTCAAAAAAATGGGGTTTTCGCGATTTTCATCAAAACGGTAAGTTTTATCGTAAAATTACCTGAGACAAAAATAGATCATAAAATTATCTATAAAAAAGGTATCAAGATTTTTCTCCCTAAGAGCCACCGTTCCTGAGATATAACGATTCAAATAGTTTTAAGCGTCATAATATGCACACGTTTCCACACTACCTCTGAGGTAGTGTACTTAGCGCGTTTTTTTTAACGTGGTTTCCCTAGTAGGCCTATTCCACAGGTCTGTTGTGATTCTGTTTAATTGGAAACTATTGCATAATAACAGATATTAGCAAGGGTTGGAATTGACAAAAGCGATGGAAATTAAAAAACAGTAGAAACATTTATTCGTCCGATTCATAATCTTAAATTATTTCTTCTTGTCGTTCTTTTTCTTGATCTTCTTCTTCTTCTTCTTCATCCTGGGTGTAAGTGAATTACATCAGTAGCGATGTATCGCATATCTCTTCGTTGGTGGCAAACGAATCCTCTTCTGTTGGTGATTCAACATTAGAACACGACTAGCCTTGACAATTCGTACATGCCAGAGCACAAATCAGCCAACTTTTTTGCAACCACATTTAGCACTGCATCCCTTTTTACAGTTGCAAAAAATTGTGTTTAGCAGTTTTTCCGGTGCAGGTGGGAGTAAAGTCTGAGTTGGTTCTAATGTATTGTCGACCAACTTCCAACCCCAGTCTTTTGGGTCTAGCTGATAACCAAGCCACACTTGAATTTGGTAATATACCTGAAAAATATGTTGATGAGTAGCAACTGAGGTTGGAGGAAGACAAGCTAATTGCACTTGTCTTTTATTTCGAGTGTTTTTAACAAAACGTGTATATCGATACTTATCTAAGCAGGTAGTTTTCTTAGGAGCTCCGTACATAGAAAGAAGAAAGCGAATTCCGTTGGTGATAATTACTTGTGGAGTTGAATTATTTTTTTTTAAAACTTCAGCACATTGCACTAAATCTTGTTTTCCAAACATTTTAAAGACTGTTGTTTTACTGCTCCTGTTTTTCAGTTGGAGTTCGAGCAGTGAGTAATACGAGAAAGTCTACACCTTCACCAACAACAATAGTTGTATTTTCAAAGTTATACTTATATTCTCATAATTATACTTATGTATATTTTATATTTTAAATGTAAGTTACAATCCCAATTAGAAAAATATTTTTACTTATATTACCGCTACAGAGATGTATATACGTGACGTACTTATGCATATTATGACGCTTACAACTTTTTAAATCGTTATATCTTAGGAACGGTGGCTCTTAGGAAAACAGTTATTGACACCTTTTTTATAGACAATTTTATGATCTACAATTTTTTTCTAAGGTAATTTTACGATAAAACTTACCATTTTGATGAAAATCGCGAAAACTCCATTTTTTGACCTTTGTCCTCGAGTCATTTTTTTTCCACGTACCGGAACGATAGAGAATTTTGAAATGTTATTTTTAATTATGTTTTGAATAATTTTACTCACTTCCAGCTTGATGTGAATTTATGTACCTTCACTCTTATTTTTCTGTCTAATTTGACCGGACTATTAAGACGCATAGTGCAGTTACATTCGGACTAACAATAACAATAACCGGAATAACAATGTTCGGGTTGTGTCTATTCGAACGACCTCGGGTGTGATTAAGCGATCGGTGGCTAAAGCATTGAATATAAAACTAACAGGACGGAGCCTTGCCCATCTTAATGCACATATAAATAGAGACGGAAACGGCCATATTGAAATACCACAGATGACTCATTGTTTTGGAATTTTGGTATTTGGTGTCAACAACTTCGTTCAATAGTAGATTTGTGCCATTTTAGTGTGTTTTAATTAAAAATAAGTGCCGAATAAGGGTACTAGATTATTCTTTTTGTGTGTTCTAGTGTAAATACATATTAATACTTATTATATTGACAATAACGTCGGAAGTAAGGTAAACACACAAAACATGGTTAGTTGTGCGTCTTGTGGTTCGTCCCTGACACGAAAAAATCAAAATTCAGGAGTAATATTACATAGGCAAGTGCTTTTAATTCTGTATTATTTTAATTCTATTTTATTTCAAAATAATTTGTCAATTATTTAGAAATAAAAACGTATTTTTTTTAAATTAAATTTTAAGGTTATAAAGCCGACATATCGCCTGGTATACATAGGCCTAGTCAAATTGATTTAGGTAGAAATTATAATGTTATTGAAGATAGTGATTATCTTTTTTTAGAACTTAATTTTTTAACGTATGTTCTAAAATGTTTAGGTTTCTGAGATACTGGGCCTTAAAAATTCCGATTATTTTTTAGTTTTCGTTTGATACATATAAAACATGCTACTTTACTCATATAATCTATAAAATATAATTAATTATACAGAGTGTTACCTTTTTTTATAATCGTTTTCAGAAATTATTGTGCTAATAAATGTTGTAATAAATTTCCATTTTTATTTATATATATATATATATATATATATATATATATATATATATATATATATATATATATATATATATATATATATATATATATGTATATATATATATATATATATATATATATATATATATATATATATATATATGTATATATATATATATATATATATATATATATATATATATATATATATATATATATATATATATATATATATATATATATATATATGTCCCCTTTGTGGATCAGACCTTGACGTGGTAAAGGGGTTTGAGTAGGGCAATGAAGCTTTGAGCTATGCCGTCTGGAGTCTATGCTCCTGGGAGGGTCACCCCTGGCGGACGGGTCAGAGCGGAGGCCTCAGACTAACATGATCCAAAATCTGCCAACCCGCATTGGACCAGCGTGGCAGATTACGGTCCATACCTTCAACAGGGTATTTCAGTATGTTGAAATATGACAGTACAACCTCAAACACGGCCCTCATTCCCCGGAGGCCAAGGGGCAACTACCTACGGCAGCGGGAAGACCTGCCCCAAGGCAGAGGGTGCTAAGAATCACCGGGTTAGATCAGGCTGCCATTGGACTTTTGACATTGCAACGTTAAATATACGGACTATGAAAACAGAGGCCCGATTGCAAGAACTGTTAATCGAACTTGACAACATACATTGGGATATTATTGGGCTCTGTGAAACACGAAGGAAGGGTGAAGAGTTAATCAAACTGGAACCAACTGGACACGTACTCTACACTCGAGGTACGGAAAATGGCCGATGTGGCGGAATAGGATTCCTCATCAATCGAAAGCTGAAGGACAGTGTGGTAAAATTTGAAAGTACATCCGACCGATTAGCCCAATGCGTCATTCAGCTGAATAAAAAGTTTAGGCTTCAAATCGTCCAAGCTTATGCACCAACTATAAGCCATAAAGATGAGGAAATTGAGGAATTTTATGATGATGTGGCCCAGCTTTTATACAAGGAGAAATGTAGGTACAAAATCCTGATGGGTGATTTTAATGCCAGAATTGGAACAACAAGAACAGACGAAAATGCAACTGGCCCATATGGAACTGGTGAGCGAGACAATAGAGGTGACAGATTAGTTGATTTTGCTGAAGGACAAGAACTATATATTATGAATTCATTCTATAAGAAAAATATCAGCAGAAAATGGACATGGAAAAGTCCATCTGGGCTCACAAGCGAAATTGACTACATCATGACCAACGATAAAACAATATTTACCAATTGTACTGTCCTTAACAATTTTAATGTTGGAAGTGACCACCGAATTGTACGAGCAAGGGTTCGGATTGACTGTCGAAAAGAGCGCGAAAAAATGGTAAGATCAAAGAAGGGCAAGGTGGATTCTGGAAAACTGCTGGAGAGAGGAAGCGATTTTGAGATTGCTTTGTCAAACCGGTTTGCCGCGTTACAAGATCCAGAGGAGGTGGAAATATCAGTTCAATATGAAGAAATCGCCAACAATGTACTTCAAACGGCTGCTTCAATAGCACCAGAGGAAAAATGTCTCAAACAAACAAAAATCTCCAGTGAGACCATTGATTTAATGAAGAAACGACGAGCAATGAGAAATGCAGGTAGTCCTTTTGGCAGGGTCGAGTACACTGAGCTCTGCAAAACTATAAGAAAACGTATCAGAGAGGACACGCGCCGATTCAATATGCAGCTAGTGCAAAAAACCCTGGAAGAAAACAAAGGAATTAACAAAGCTAAACAGAAGCTGAGAAACAAAAGAACGCAAATATATGCTTTAAAGCGTGAGGATGGCACAGTGTGCAGGACGCGTACCCAAATGTTAGAGATTGTCAGAAGGTTTTATTCCCAGTTATATGAAGATCAGAGCCAGGCAGGGACAGCAATACCCACGGAAGAACAATATATAATACCAGATATCCTAGTGGAGGAAGTAACAAATGCTATAGAATTGATGAAGAACGGCAAGGCTCCAGGAAAGGATAGTGTAACTGTCGAAATGCTAAAAGCTGGTGGTCGGACGTTACATAAAACACTGGCAAAATTATTCTCAAAATGCCTCAAAGAACAAAAAGTACCTGACTTATGGAAAAATGCAGAAGTGATCCTTTTACATAAAAAAGGAGCACGGGAAGATATAAAGAACTACCGTCCAATAAGCCTCCTATCAGTGATGTACAAAGTTTTCACTAAGATAATTTCTAATAGAATATTAAAAAAACTGAATGACGCACAACCAAGAGAACAAGCAGGATTCAGAAGTGGATTCAGTACAATGGATCACATCCAGGTTGTACAGCAGGTCATAGAAAGGCACAACGAATACACCATGCCACTGTGCTTGGCTTTTATCGACTACGAAAAAGCATTTGATTCCATCTCAAAGCATGCGATAATGGATGCACTGCTTAGCCAAGGTGTAGAGAGAGCCTATGTAAACCTATTAGAATCGATATATGATGGAGCTACAGCCACAATTCACCTTGATGATCTTGAAGTGGGAATTAATATAGAACGAGGTGTACGGCAGGGTGACGCAATATCGCCTATTCTTTTCTCGGCTGGCCTTGAAGAAGTATTCCGTAAACTGGATTGGGAACAGGATGGGGTAAAGATCAATGGTGCAAACTTAAACCATCTTAGATTTGCAGATGATATTATTCTCATTTCACAAGACCCAGAGGAGCTGCAAAGACGCATACAAGAACTGCAAAGGGCTGGCGAACCATTTGGCTTGAAAATAAACCTGAAAAAGAGTCAGGTTATGTTCAATAACTTCGCTCAGGATAGAAGAATTTCAGTTTTAGGAAGGGATTTAGAGATTGTGGACAGCTTTGTATATCTTGGGCAGAGGATTTCCATGGAGGGGAATACCGCCCGGGAGGTGGAACGGCGTGTTAAATGTGGCTGGCAGGCATTTGGTAGGCTCAACATAGTGTTTAAGAGCAGACTCCCACTTTGCCTGAAAAGAAAAGTATTCGATCAGTGCGTTCTACCCGTTATGACATACGGAAGTGAAACCTGGACACTCACATCGCAATCAATTCAAAAACTTCGGGTGGCACAGAGGGGAATGGAAAGATGTATGCTTGGCATTACAAGACGAGACAGAAAGTCCTGCGCATGGATCAGGGAACAAACAAAAGTCTGTGACATCATTGGAAGAGTAAAACAGTTGAAATGGAGATGGGCAGGCCATATAGCGAGGCGATGGGACGACAGATGGACCAAGGCAATCCTGGAGTGGATACCGCTTGATCGCAAACGTCCGCGAAGAAGACCGAAAGCAAGATGGACTGATGACATCGTTAAGTATATTGGACCCGAGTGGCAGAGGAAAGCCCAGGACCGTGAAGGTTGGAAGCATGTTGAAGAGGCCTTCATCCTGCAGTGGATCGATACGGGCTGATGATGATGATGATGATGATATATATGTAGTGTTAGAATTTTTTGGACTGCGTCCAATGAGACAACAGTGCTGAGTGTCATCAGACACACAACTGCTGGATTTCACAATCTCATGTGGTACACACAACAACCTGCGTCTCTGCCTAAATGAACATTTTGTTGATTACTTGACTGGGGACGGGCCCCACCAATCCCCTCCATGTTATATATATATATATATATATATATATATATATATATATATATATATATATATATATATATATATATATATATATATATATATATATAAATCTAAATCATTCCGGGTGTCGATATGTTCATTCTGTGAAGAGTCACGACGTTTCACCAAAATCTCATTTGGCATTTTCAAGTGTTGTCCACTTCGACTGAAGAGTCCAATTAACGTACACGGGTCGTTATGCTCGCTTTTATAGCCGGCCGGCGACTGCGCAGATTATATCAGGGTAGTTCGGGACTATTTGCGGCGCTCGGCAACGCTGTCGGGTGTCCGTTTATTGATTTTTCTACCTCACCGTCACGTTGCCGCGTTTCTTCTTTTTTCAGAAGGGATTTTCATACTTCGCGTCGTTTCGCGTATTTAGCTTTTTTGTAGATGGTGCTGGAACAGAGCGGAAGTGGTTTGTTTGTTTTTATGTTCTTGTATTCTGGCCGATGTTCGTCTATTTGTTTGTCCTATGTACGTTCTGTTGCAGTCGGAACAAGATATACTATACACCCCATGATTTTCCAGTCTAACTTTGTCCTTGGAGTTTTTAGGGTGTTTGCGACAGTTTTGTGCGGTTTGTAGGCTGTTCTGATCTTATGTTTCCTTAGTAGTCTGTTTATCCTATCTGTGATTCATTTTACATATGATAGCACGATTTTGGTGTATTTGATTCATGATCCTCAATTGTTCTTCGTATTTGGGTCTCCTGATGGTGAATGGCCTTCCTAATACAATTTTCTGATTATCCATTTTATCTAAGAACTGTGGAAATTTTTGGCAGTTCTTCACTTCATGTATCTGGTAGTGTCGGTCGGAAGGATCTGGAAATCAAGGTGTTCGCTACTGCTTGGATTTGAGAAAGATGATGATGGGATTTAGCGTTGAGGTATCGATCAGTGTGAGTTGGTTTTCTATACACTGTGTATTTGAGATTTCCAGAAAGTTTCCTTGTGATAAGAAGATCCAAAAACGGCAGTTTTCTATCCTGTTCGACTTCCAGAGTGAACTGAATTCTGGGGTGGATTTCGTTAAATGGGGTTAGGAAGTTGTTTAGAAGTTTGTTTCCGTGAGGCCATATTATAAAGATATCATCTACGTAGCGTTTCCAAAGTTTAGGTTTTAAAGAAGCGTTGGCCAATGCCTTTGTTTCGAAGTCGGTCATGAACAGGTTGGCTATAACGGCTGATAAAGATGATCCCATTGAAGCACCGTCGGTCTGTCTGTAGATCTACTGGTTGAAGAAAAATAATGTATTTTCAAGCAGTGTTCGGAGAGTTCCCCCACGTATGGAGGAAAGTCTTCGTTCATCGAAATTAGGTCCAGGGCCTCGTCAAGTTCAATACGAAAACCGACAAACTTCGTTTTTAAAAACTTTATTTTATAATAAGGACACTTAAACTAATGAACAATATCGTGAACAGCGCGAGCTTTGACACCACAATATTGATTACCTCTACAATACAGATTCTTCTTAAATATACACTTATAGCTTATTCAGCGTTAAGCAATGGACATTTAAATATAAACTTATAGCTTATTCAGCGTTAAGCAATGGACATCCGTCGGTTTGGGGTCATTACTCCTCCACCCTTAGTTTTTTCAACGTCCTCGTTGACAAGTTTTTGTAAGAGTTTCATCAGAATATATTTGTTTCTTCTTTGTTTTAGCCATAGATATATCATTATAGCTATTACAAGAAGGAAAATGAGGCACACAATTGTGAAGACGTAATGATGAACTTGTTGAGGGAACCTGTCCTGAATAATTAAAGGTTCCATCAGGTCTTCTTTCATCTTCCAAGGGTTTTCCAAGTGTTTGATTTGTAAGTCCAGTGTTAAGTTAGTATCTTGGATCTTATCAATCTTCGGAAGTTGTATTGAGATATTGTTAACTTCTAGGGAGTACTTATGTTGATTTATTATCGAGATTTCCTGTGACGAACTTGATACTGCTTCCTAGAAGGTTTATTAAACCGCGTTTTTTCCGGATTGGTTCGTTACCCTGGTATACATTCAGCTTTGAAAAAGCGTCATATGTGGCGTTATACTCGGCATAAATATATTGGAGTTGAGTTGCCTTTAAATTATTATTTAGTTTCTGTATCATATGACTTATAATTACTATGTTATGGAATAAGGTAGATACAGTATGTTTGATTTTTGTTATGTTAAAAGGTATATAAGTTGTATGTATGGTAGTGACTTACAACTAAAGATGATGAAATATCCTCGGTGTAATAACCATTATTTGGCAAGTTGTGTACCCGAAGTGCTTGGCAATGGGTCGATGGGTCCTGCACTGTCAGGGTCAGGAGGCTGAAAGGAAGTAGTGGTCTTTCTAAGTCTTTTGAGTTTCCGTACGTGTGTAGTTACAGGTTTCTTTCTAGTTACACCCGTTATTTGGTTTTTGTTCATATTAGTCACTTTAGTTGGTATGTATTGGGGATTCATTTTGTTGCGTAGTGTGTTTTTTCTGTAAATAGTCTGATCAGGGATCAATTCAGGGGGTGGTTCTATATTGTTATTCCGTTTTTGTGTGGTTTCGGACTGTTTCTTATAAGTGTTTTTGTAAACTGTTTCGTGAAAAGGTATTAATTCACTTTTCCTCCTTTGATTATATTGTTCGAAAATGGTTAGGTCATTATTGATATTGGGCTCGTTAAGATAGGGACCATATAATATCGAAAATGGCGAATGACCTGTAGTAGAATGGATGCTTTGATTATATATTATGATAGCAGAGGTCATTAAGTTTTGTGGAGTTTCGTCAGGGTTTTGCGTTTTAAGGATTCGCAACTTCTCTAGCAATGTAGAATGTAATCTTTCTACAGGACTGTTGGACGATGAATTTCCAGGGGTAGTATAATGTACTTCTACGCAAAATAGTTGGCAAAACTCTTTGAAGAGATTGTTTTTTAATTCAGCTCCATTATCAACAACAATTTTAGAAGGGGAATTATGATGAGAAAAGTAATGCCTTAGTTTTCCAACAATGGTAACTGCGTTTTTGTCAATTACGAAATAAGCTTGGGCGTATTTGGAGAAAGAATCGATGATGGTTAGAAATTGGCAGTTTGAAAATTGGAATAGGTCAAGATGTAAGGTCTTGAAAGGTTTTTCCGCTAATAAAGGACCTTTGTAGGCTATTTTATAAGGATGTCTTTCGTACTTGTTCTGTAAACAGATTTCACAAGTGTTTATGGTGTTGGTAATGGAATCCCTTAATTTAGGCCAATAATATTTTTGTTTAAGTTGATTATAGGTTTCTGTTATACCATTATGATTATTCTGGTGATAGTTGGAAACAATTTCTTTTTGTTGCGCATCGTCGGTGATATCAGTAAGATAAGTATTAGAAAAGATTAATCTCGCGGATGGATTTAGATTAGCGTTAATTATTCTTTGAAACTCTATCTTTAGTTCTTGGTCTGGAATATAAATAGTAAAAGTCGCATCTGGTTTTATTATTTCTTTCAGTATTTTCACTATATGGTCTTGTCGTTCGGTTTTTGAAATCTCTACAAAATGGTGGTTTTTCTTAAATGACTTCGAATATACATGTTTAAATTGGTTTCCGTAATCAATTATTAGGCGGTTTGTAGCGTAATTGACGGGTAATTCTGATATTGGAAGGTGTTTGCCTTGGGTATCATTATTAGAATGCACCGTAATGTTTGAATCTGCATCTTCCTCTCTTATATTTTCAGCAGGTTTTTCTTTGCTTGCGCTCTTGTTAAGATCTCTTACTTGATCGGAGATGATTTCTTCGTATTTGTTGCCTAAAGCAAAATCTGCAAGATCAAAGTCGGCGAGATTAGCAACTGAATCGTCGACATTAGGAACACTAGAATGTGTGTCGTTTGATTTGTGAATATTGATCTCGATACGGGAAAGAGCATCCGCGACGACATTTTCCTTTCCTCTTTTATATTTTATTTCAAAATTGAACTCTTCTAATTTGAGTCTCCATCTAATTAATCTTGAATTGGGTTCTCTGATCTTAGATAACCAAACAAGAGGGTTGTGATCTGTTTCGATTATAAACTTTTGTCCATACAAATACGGGCGAAAGTGTTTAGTGGAGTCTACTATAGCTAGCAGTTCTCTCTCAATTGTAGAATAGTTCTTTTCGGCTGTATTGAGGGTTCTTGAATGAAATGCTATCGGGTGTTCATTTTGTGAAAGGACGCTCCCTATCGCTACATTCGAAGCGTCTGTAGTTAGTTTAAATGGTTTGTTGTAGTCAGGGTATTGGAGGATAGGACAATTTGTAATTAATTCTTTGCATTTCTGGAACGCATTTTTGTATTCGGTATTTTCGGCATCAACGGAACTAGCTTTTCGAAGACATTTGGTCAATGGGAAGGTAATTTTTGAGAAGTTTTTGATGAAACGTCTATAATAACCTACTAATCCCAAGAATGCTTTGATTTCTTTCTGGCTTTTTGGAATGGAGTAGCGTTGAATGGCTTCAACTTTAGTTGGATTGGGTTTTATGCCATCGGGAGTGATGACGTGCCCTAGGAATGAAACTTCCTTGCAGAGGAATTCTGATTTGTTCGGCTGAACTTTTAGGTTGACTTCTTTTAATCTCTTGAATATTATTCGTATGTGGTCAATATGTTCTGAGAGTGATTTTGAAAATATGACGACATCGTCCATGTAAACAAAGCAGAATTTATATAGATATTCCCTCAGTACTTCATCCATCATTCTTTTGAATGTGGCTGGAGCATTTTTGAGGCCAAAGGGCATCCGAAGGTACTCAAAATGACCATTGTTCACAGTGAACGCAGTCTTTTCGACGGAATCTGAACTTATCTCGATTTGATGGAAGCCTTGAGCTAAATCGAGAGTAGTGAAATAGGTGCATTTGCCAAGGTTATCTAGGATATCATCGATACGTGGGAGCGGCCATTTTTCTTCAACGGTTACGTCATTGAGCTGGCGGTAGTCGATTACTAGTCTGTACTTCTTCATACCGGAAGCATCTGCCTTTTTCGGAACTATCCAGACTGGGGCGGAATAAGGCGAGATGGAAGGTTGAATAATTTTGTTGTCCAATAGTTTTTGAACTTGGGACTGTATTTCCTGGTTTATAGAAGGTGGGTGTCGATAGGATTTTACATATATTGGACGATCATTATTAGTTCGGATATAATGTTTAGTTTGACTAGTGAAAGAAAGGTCACATCCTTCGTGGTACACAATTTCTTGGAAATCGTATAGAAGGGGAATAATTTTCGATTTTTCCAAACGTGTTAAGTGATCCAATCGTAGGAGTTCTGAAGGATTAAATTTCTTTTTGATAGATTCACTAGGAGGGTCTAATAATTCAAACTGATTGTGCGGAATGACTTTTATTCTTTGATGAAAATTGATACCTACTTCAGGAGCGGGATTAGGGATTTTGCAATAACCATGTCGTACGTCAACTAGACTGTCGGGTATAATATGGTCTCAAACTGTAAATGAAGGCAGAATAGCAACGCCGTTTTCGTAATTTACCGGAATGCATAGATGGTTGTTATTAAGGTTCTGAATAGGTCGAGTAAAAGGTTTATTATAAGCAACAGAAAAAGGAACTTTAATATTCCTAAGAGTTAAAAGTTTCTTCTCGTAATCTATTAATGCATGAAGATGTTTCAAATCCTTTGTTCCTATCAGTGCGTCAAAGTCATTATGCCAATTTAAAACTCTCATATCTAAATTATCGTTAATTCCTAATTCTTTTAATAACGGTATAGTTAAATTTTTATTTTCTTTGTACGTATTTTTACAAGCAGTTACTTCGAAAGGTTCGAAAAATATCTTTTCAGGAAATTGATTAGCAATTTTAGGAGAAATGATAGAGTCAGTAGCACCAGAATCAATGAGGACAGTTATTTGTATTTGAGGAAGATAGAAATATGGTAATTCAATCTTCTGGGCTATGTTGTTTAGGTTGATGGGAGATGAGGGCGAAGTTCTTGAAAATTTTTAGATGCCCTTTCCGAAATGTTTTCATTAGTCTTTCCGACGGCAGAAGGTGGTCGACAGAATTGAGGGTTGGGTATTTCGAACGAAGAATTATCCTCTTGAGGATAGTATGAAGAGGAATCTTGATAATATGAAGAATAATCATACTCCTCGGAAGGTTCTTCCACCAAATACTCTTCGTTATGCGGTTCCGTATAAGTTTCAACGTTGGTCAATTCTCTAGTGGTGAAATTTCTCGGACCGGTTTGTTGAAATGCATTAGGGAATCTATGAGGTTGTCGATTCTGATAGATTTTCGAAGGGCCTCCAGTTGAAATAGACATAGGTGTAGGGGTGTCTAATTTCAAAGGTCTATTAGTCTGTGGGGCAAATACATTTCGGGGTTTCCCAAATACTTGTGCATTTGGTGGATAATGCCTCGGCGGCATTGGTCGAGGTTGGATGTGAATCGGCTGACTCGGAAAAGCCGGTTGTCTTGGTTGAGGAAAATTCATTTGATGTTGGGAGGAAGGTTTGAATACTGGTCTATTAAATGTATTATTGTCATTAAATTGTGTATTTGTATTATTTGTAAAATTGACCTGCCACTCGATCATATGAAAATTAACGACGTGTGAAAAGGCGTCGTCAAGCGTGTTTGGATTTTGCAGCATCAGCATTGTTTTTAATGTCTGCGGACAATTGGCCGTTAATATTAGGACAGATGTTTTCTGTACCTGACTAAATAATATTACTTTTAAAGTTTGATCCTCAACTTCGCACTGAATTTTCGAGATAATTCTTTGAACGAATGTTTTTAATCGGCCTACAAAATTTAAAATCGTTTCGTTTTTATTAATCTTTATATATTGTAGCTGTGGCATTAATATTTGATAAGTTATAGGGTCGCCAAATTTTTCTCTAAGAGCAACTTTTATCGTAAGCCAGTTAGTTAGGTCCGGTCTCGATAGGAGAAATTCTCTCGCGTTGTCTATTAATTTAGATTTTATAGCTGCCAGAATTACTTTATTTATATTCTCATTATCATTACTTGCATAAAGATAAAATAATTCGTCGATTGCAATTATGAAACTCTCGAGATGATTTTGTGCACCGGAGAATGTGGGTAAAAGTGATGTGTGAAAACGGATGTTTTCCATTGTATTAAATATATCTACTTGATTAAACGAACTTAAGTCTAATTCTGAGCATAAATTAATCGATTGATTTGTTAAAATTTCTTTTGTTGAATCTGTTTCTGTGTTACTTTTTGGTTCACTTAACCCTAATTTTGCCTTATTATTCAATAACATTTTTGTCAGACGTTTTGAAGAATCAAACATTTACATATATAAATACGTAAAAATGGCAATTCAGTTTTACTTACACTATAATCAATGAAGATTCCATAGAGTTTATATTTATAAGTACACAACCAAAGGGTTCCCTATAAAGGCGTGGCTGAATTGGCTTGTCTGACGTCGGTCTTCTGGTAGGTCGGACTAGGACTGCAGCTTCCTCTGACGACACGGCAGACGGGGGCTGGATCCTGGGTTCGTACCTTCTTCTTGGTAGTGTCTAAAGATTTGGAAATCACTTCTGCACAACGGTAAACCGATAAAGGGCAGAATGACACTATCCTGTTCGCAGCGCCAGTTAAATACAAAAACCGACAAACTTCGTTTTTAAAAACTTTATTTTATAATAAGGACACTTAAACTAATGAACAATATCGTGAACAGCGCGAGCTTTGACACTACAATATTGATTACCTCTATAATACAGATTCTCCTTAAATATACACTTATAGCTTATTCAGCGTTAAGCAATGGACATTTAAATATAAACTTATAGCTTATTCAGCGTTAAGCAATGGACATCCGTCGGTTTGGGGTCATTACTCACGGGGGTACTTGGATATAGTGCGAATGTCCAGGCTTGCCAGTATGTCTGTATCCTCTAGTTGGAAATCTTTAATTATCCTTTTCAAATGTTCTAACTTTTGAACAAACCACTCGGCAAGTTTGACGCTTGGTTGCATGATACTTGCTAGATATTTTTTGAAAATTTTGGGTTGGAGAACTGATATATATATATATATATATATATATATATATATATATATATATATATATATATATATATATATATATATATATATATATTATTAGGTGCGTATAGACTCGGTTATATCACGCAAGCATTCTGACTTATTTTCGAGTGTTCTTTCTGATCCTCCACACCTCTCTCATCCTTTCTACGTGGATTCTCTTTTTCTCGTCCGTCCATCTTGTCCTCGATCTCCTCGAAGCATTCCTCTCTGATGCAACATTCCACTTGTGTTTTTTGTTTCTATACGTTCTTTTATTCTCCATCTCTGTCGGGCACAAGTCAGATCAGCTCTGACTTGTGCAATGCATGGTACTATTGACTCCTTATATGTATGTACGAATTCTGTTGGTGAGTCTTGTCGGTGGGAGTCTACTGATATGTCCATAGAATTTCAACCTTATTTTTCTTATGTCCGCCGCTACGTTGGACATTCTCTCTGTGGTCTTTTTAGAATGTATTCTGTATCTTTCCACTGTCAGTTTTGGGCCGAGAATTTTCCTCATAATTTTGCGTTCTTCTTTTAGTATGTTTTCTATCTATCTATCTATATATATATATATATATATATATATATATATATATATATATATATATATATATATATATATATATATATATATATCGAGTTTTTTCGAGTTTTTTGACTTCTTTGGACTGCGTCCAATGAGACAACAGTAGTTAGGAGTTATACACCCCCGACCGTTGGGTTCCACAATCTCATTTGGAACGCACAACAACCTGCGTCTCCGCCATATTGAGCATTGGTTAGTTGCTTGACTGGGAGGAAGCCCCACCCATCCTTTACATTGAAGGGCACATGTTTCGTCTATTGATAGTTAGACTTATCAGGGTACCGAAATTTGTTCTCTCGCCAAGAATAGGGAGTCCCTCTCCACAATCAAACAACCCATATTTTCGCCGACTTCTCGTCGGATGGCTTATTCATCGAGTTTTTTGACTTTTTTGGACTGCGTCCAATGAGACAACAGTAGTTCCACAATCTCATGTGGAACGCACAACAACCTGTCTCTTTTAACTTTTATCAGTGGTTTGTTTTTATTCATACTGCCCTACGCTACTGCCAAACCTAAAATAGTAGTCGGCCATATGCAACTACCAGTCGGGTACCACTTACAGAATCATATGCTCCTTTTTGTAGTTTTATATTCAAAGGGCTAATTATGTGTGCCCATTACGTTTATATGTCATTAAGGTTTAGTTTGTGGAAATTTGCTGTAGAGGCATTTCTTGCTATTATTAGTTAATTTAGAGTACTAGATGTATATTTATTTGGCAGTTTATCCCCGTATAGCTTTAGATATTCTTTGCAGTGTTTATAAGCGAGAGAGTTTACGTACAGGGAAGGATGCTAAAAATAAATCAGTTTAAAACAAGCATCAGTTTTTTCAAGCAAAATATAGCCCAAATACAAGCATTTTATAGCAAATTTTTGGGCCCATCGAGACAGATTAACATTCGTGCTAACAGGCGGTAAAAAAATAACAGAAAGTACAAAATCCAATGATGAAATTGATTTTACTTTTTTCATGACGTGTGAAATATTATTCCTTCTGTTTATCGGTTCAACTCATCGGGATTAGACACCGAGACATTTTGTCTTGGTGCAACATCGATAAAACTGCCAAGAAGTAAATAATTTTTTAGAGGTTTGACAATTTCGATGACGAATGTGCAGAGAGTAGAGATATTGTCAGTATCGTAAACAATGACAAATTTGCCAGAGTGCTTTGCAGTTCTTGTCTTGATATTTCAGTTATTGGAGAATAGCGGAATAAACATACCCGAAGAGGGTGAGGTTATATTTAAATTGAAGAAGATTCAACGGTTCTTGTCGAAATATTCCATTACTGTATACAAGTGTGGGTCTAAAGGCCTTGACACTCTTTACAAAGATAACGAGGACGGTAAAAAATTAATCTTATTTACCACGATCACCATTGTAATGAGAAAATGTCGTTGACAGCAACATTTTGCAGTCTACAATAATAAAAAATACCACAAACGTTGATACCCATGCCAACAGTCACTTACTTCTTCTGTTGGGGAGAAAATGATATGTGATGGTTGTAACAGATGTCTTCGAGGTCAACAATGACAAAACAATCATAAAAATATTAAAATATGTGATACAATAATCAGTTTTAAGATATGACTGAAGATAATTTCTAACAGACAACATACCTGTGGATAAATATGTATTTTAATTTTAAGAGCATACACCCTCACCTCATAATTGTTTATGTTGATAGATACTGGTAGGCCTACCATATCTGGGACACATTATTTTCTACGACATTGAGAGTACAAGTACTCGGGAGGAGGTTGTCTTTTCTACTTCATAAGCCTAACTTATGTATATTGAAAAAATGTTGCAAAAATTCATTAGATATAGATGTACAACTATGTAATACATGTGGTGTTAAACAAATTATTTCAAGAGTTGATAGTATAGCACACTTGAGTGAATTCGGAACCAAGGGAAACTGTTTAAGACGGTTTTCGTAATAGGGCATGCTGGTCTCTACGATAATCAGTTTATGTTGGCTCAAGCGTGCCTCAAATTTAGATAATTAATGTTGAATGAGATAGGAGTTTATCCGTTCACTATAACGCTACCATGGGCTTGTAATGAAATACTACCGACAAAGGGACATCCAATGAAAAATACCGATTTAGTGAATAATTTGGGAAGAAAAAATAAGGGGCATTGATATACAAAATGCTGCTACAGGAGCTGAGGCTGTAGTAGCAGGTGTCAAAGTGAATGGATCTTGTCACACCATGAATCAGGTCTTTGAGTTTTACGTGTGTTTGTCTACTGTATGTCTATTATAGTTGTAAAGTATATAAAATATAGGCGAAATGAACAAGCGTACGAAGCCAGCGTACCATCGAATCACGCTACGAGACAAATATAGCAAAACTCAAGGACCGAAATCTCTAGGTGCGAAGTTATTGAAATGTGGACAGATTTCGGAGCTTTCTGAACACGAACCGATTTACATTTTCATCAAAAATCATCCACCCATCTCTCTAATGCCTTTTACGGAAAACGTATAGATACAGCCAAGATGTATTACAAAGTTAGAGGACGAAAAATTACGCCGATATATATTCACTGTACCCGTACACCAACAAATATGGAAAATACCCAGTAGGACAACCGGAAATTTTTGTAGGTGATAAATGTAATAGTCTAGATTTAAAACATACTGATGGATTTATAAAATCTAAAATTCTTTTACCGCAAAATCTGTATCACCCAATACCATCTGGTTAAAATAAATGATAAATTCATGTTTCCTCTCTGTTGCGAGTGTGGACAGAGATTAAATGCCGAGGAATGGGTGCACTCGGGCAATGAAAAGGTTCTTACAAGAACTTGAGTTATTGACGAGATTGTCAAGCGCGTAGATAAAGGTTACAAAATATTGGAGATTTACAAAATACAATGTGGATTTTGGAGGTGCAATGTAGGACACGAAAATAAAGGACGGTATGTTTCCGAATATTTGAATAAAGAAGGTGTTACTCTGTACTCGGATGAAATTAAACCTAACGGTGTGCCGATAGATTGGAAACTAGGACGAAGAGAGAACCAAGAGAAAACATCTATGGTTAGCGAATTAGTCTCTGAATTTTTTAATATTTCATCTAAACCGTCTATAGAAGTAAATAATGCGTGGAAGTAGTAAACGCACTTTTACTCGATATGTGTGAACATATACACAACATATGTTTATAAAAAAATATATTGATTATATTTATTTTATTTGTTTCTTCATGACTATGATTTGTGCTTGTAATATGTTCCCGCAAATGTGTATTCCTATACAAAATTAAATCTATTTTTTTTTATTTTTATGACTATGATTTGTGTTTGTAATATGTTTCTAAAAACAAAATAAAAGACATTCAGTTCTATTTATGTTGACATAAATTTTTGAGTGCTCTACCCAGCCACTCTTCCCCCTCATCCAACGTATCTACCCCTCCACACCCACTGCATCATCGCCCATGTCACATACTATTGATTGCACCCGGACAAAGTCTTACCTAGATGAATACTCTAAGGACATATCAAAATGGTAGAGCACTAATATTAATCCACCGAATATCGCCATTATGAAATAAATATATCGTGGCAATAATATTTATATTTTTTATTTAGTTATATTGTTTATAATTTCCATCTTTTTTTCCGAAAAATTACGTATCACAGGTATCCATATAAATTTACTTTCTCATAACATCTGTTTAATCGTATACATTGTTGCCGACATGCCTAATATTAAAAATTATAGGTATTATAAACTATTCGACGAAAGACCTGGTTTTAAACATCTTAAACTTATAGATATTTTGCTAATATTTTATACTACAGTATTGGTTATGTCTTTTGGAACCTGGTTCTTTGTAAAGAATATTTATGATGTAATTAAACGTTAGTCAATATTTTGATTACTAATAAATATATTAAATCTTTATAATGTCTTGTTTCTGAAAAAATTATCAAAGAAATATTTGAAGAAACAAACAAATAATAAATTGTTTTCTAATAAATTATATTATCATAAAATAATGTATTTTATTATACAAAATTTTACATTATTTTACAAAAAAATGCAACCGTTTTATTCAAATTCCTGTTTTTTCCATTTACATATTTTTAACGCAATATACAAGACGCTTTGACTCTGTGCGCTCTCTGGAAATCGTGTCTATCTGGCATCTGTCAACCTGTCTACCGATCTAACTGTTATCTGTCATCCTCTGTATCACTTACTATCGACCACACTTTGTATACCCGAATCCTCTGAAGTCACCGAAATGGCTCAAGGTCACTTTTCTAGGTCACAGGATGTCTGGCATCGGCAGGTCAATGACGCAATATTACACAAGACTCTTTTGCTACCATCTGGTTATTACCTTGATTGACTTCGTCACTTCTTCGGTGATCATGTGGTACGGACGATCACAGTCTCTGGTCATTATCGATACGTCTTGGGCACTTCGAACGATCACGTTATAGTGGATCCAAGAATATTCTTTAAATTCAAGTTTTGACATGTTTAAACTTATTCTATCAAGTGATATCAACAACCACCTCTATATATCACATACTATGAACCTCATCCTATATCATACCCTCTCTAATCTTCCTATGAGACCCCTGCCATCCATCGGCAGGATGTGATCTGTCATTCTATCTCTCTGTCATCGGCTAATTGTCATCTGTCCACCTGTTTACCTATCATCAATGGCTACACCCTGTATATCCCGTGCTATCGACCATACCCTGTATGCCTGAATTATTTACATCGTTTTTGTTTGAAAAATATGACAATATTTTAATTTATATCTAAATTTCCACTATATTCAAAATATATTTTTCCAACATATCTAGTGAATTGGTCTCTGGAAACTAGTATTTTTCCGAAGGCATTAAAAACATCAAAAGTAATTCGTGTCTTCAAGAGTGTCTTCTACGTTATCTAAACTGTTGGAGCGTATAGAGTATGAGCAGATCATGTCCTTTCTTGTGCGCTTTAATATATTGAAATCATCACAGCACGGGTTTCGAAGTGGTGGGTGGTGGAATTTTTAAACAAGATATATGAAAACATAAACGATAATTGCAAATGTGTTGGTCTGTTTATGGATCTAAGGCTTTTTATCAGGTGGATCACGCAATACTGCTGGACAAACTTCATCACTATGGCTTGAGGGGTCGGGTGAGAGAGTGGTTGCAATCTTACTTGTTTGACCGACACCAAGTTGTACAGATTGATGAAGCAACATCTGAAAGATTAAGGATTATTTCTGGAGTGCCCCACGGATCTGTTTTGGGTCCGCTATTATTTTTAATTTTTGTTAATGATCTGCCTGATGTTTGCAGTAGCGGAAATATGGTAATGTTTGCTGATGATAGCAGCTATTTAACAGGAAATAGAAACATGCAGGGAGCCATTGAAACGGTACAGGAAATGCTCAATAAATTTTATAGTTGGTTTACGAATAATAAGTTATCCCTTAACGTGGACAAAACCAGTTTTATTGCTTTTACTCCTCGAACACACACTATAACGGAGTCATATTTACTAAAAATTAACGGTAAATCTATACAGCAAACATCCTGTACTAGATTTCTGGGTGTTCATCTCGATAACAGACTTTGTTGGGATGAACACATAGCTGAACTATGCAAGAAATTAGCTGCTGTCTCATATGCTGTTTATAGGTTGAAATGGGTTGGTACCACGGATATTGTGCATTCATATTACTTTGCAGAGTTTGACAGTCGCGCTAGGTACGGTTTGATATTTTGGGGTGGGTCGCCTCATCTGATGCGTGTTTTCAAAATACAAAAAAAAATCCAAAGATGGGTGGGGTGTCACTACTGGCAACATGTCGACCAGTTTTTAAACAATGCAGGATTTTGACTCTACCATCACTATATATTTTGGAGATTATCATCTTTGTTAGGCGAAATTTTGTAGCATTCGTAAAAAATAGTGATTTTCATCACTATGAAACACGAGGCTCTGATCAACTTGTTTTTCCAATTTGACTCATAACTTACATTCATGTAAGATAGTTGAACATAATGTTTACTATAGGGGTGTGAAGCTGTATAATAAGTTGCCACAACGATTTAAGCATGTTTAAAATGACAACGAATTTAAAAAATTAGTCCGCGAATTTCTTATAAGTCAAAGTTTTTATAGTTTAGAAGAATATATGTCGTATCAATAATTAGATTCAATGCTTATTTATGTGTACAATGTTTATTTGTGCAAGATTATCATTTCATGTATTATTTCTGAGATCGTGTCACTGAACATTCTGTCAATTCTGTCAATCCGACTTAATCATGGATATTTTTATTGTTGTTGGGATTGAATAAATACTTTATTAAATTATTAAATTATATACCTTATCAAGAATAAAATATTTATATGTAGGTTTAAATGTTATATATTCTTTGTATGCACAGAAGTGTGGCAATGTGCATGCTCTTGTTTTGACTTGATCCATGCATATTTGTATTGTCTTGAGGATTCAATAAATTATTATTATTATTATTATTACTATTATTTAAAAATTGTACTTGTTAGAATTGTTTGGACACGCCGTGCCTTTTCCAAATACAAAATTTACTAAAACTAACACTAAGACAATAGTTACAACCTAAATTGTCCATCGACCTAATAATACCATAAATTATGACAGAAGGGAAATCAATTTTTTTAATGTATAGATGGACAATATAAATTTAACAAGGGTGAATCATTCAACTCTATCTGGTCGTTTAGCAAAATTCCCAAATATTTTTTTTTTGTTAACTTCTAGGCTATCAAGGAAATTTAGTGTGAGAATTATTTTTATTATATATCATTTTAAAATTATCGTTGAAAATTTGATTTTTTAAAATTAAGTGATTAGCATAATGAGAATTATTTTGTTGTTTAATATAACTTCTTTTATGTTCATTGAGACTAGTGAAAAAATACATTCCTGTTTGTCCAACATCGACTGTTGGAAACGAACCACACTCAAATAAACTCCTGATTTATAAAGTTTATTCGTCTGACTTTTAGTGCTTTTAATTAGGCGTCCTAGGCTATTATTTATTTTGAAAGCAATATTTATATTGTTTGTTTTGATAAATGTTTAGAAATCAATTTGGTAACTTTTCCTGTATATGTAATTGTTTTGTAGGCGGTATTTTTTATGTTATTTACAGAATATCTTAAATTAATATTTATAATTAGAGTTATTTTATTTATAATATTTGGGTAGTATCAATTATTTACCACGGTCTGTTTGATGACATTCAGTTCTTTGAATTGAATAAGTGAATTTGATTGCATCATGACCAATGATAAAACAATATCTTGCAATTGTATTGTCCTTAACAATTTTAATGTTGGAAGTGACTACGAGCAAAAGTTAGGATTAACCCATAACTTTCAATATGGAGAAATCATCAACAATATGCTTGAAACGGCTTCTTAAATAGCACCAGAAGAAAAATATCTCAAACAGATAAAAATCTCTAGTCAGACCATTGATTTAATGAAAAAACGATGGAACAATGAGAAATACAGGGAGTCCTTCTGGCAGCTGATGCAAAAAAACTCTAAAAGGAAACAGGGGAATTAGCAAGGCTAAACAGGAGCTGAAAAAAAGGACGCAAATGTATGCCTTAATGTGTGAGAATGGCACAGTGTGCAGGGCACGTACTGAAATATTAAAGATGGTCAGAAAATTTTATCAAAAGCAAATCAGATCAAAACCAATCAAAGACAATAATACTCACGGAAGAACAAATGCCAGATATCCTAGTGGAGGAAGTGACAAATGCTATAGAATTGATGAACAACGCCAAGGCTTCAAGAAAGAACGGTGTAACTGTCGAAAGACTAAAAGTTGGTGGTCGGGCTTTACATAAAACACTGGCAAAATTATACTCAAAATACCTCAAAGAACAAAAAGTACTTGAATTCAAAGGCACAACAAATACACCATGCTACTGTGTTTGGCTCTTATTGTTTGCGAAAATTTGACTCAAACTCAAAGTAGGCTATAATGGATGCATTGCTTAGACTGGGGGTAGGTGGGGCCGATATATGATGGAGCTACAACGACAATTTACCTTGATGATCTTGAAGTTGGGGCTTAATGTAGAGCGGGGAGTACGGCAGGGTGACGTAATATCGTATCGTCTATTCTTTTATCGGCTTTTATTAGCCAAATGGTTCGCCAGCCCCTTGCAGTTCTTGAATGCGTATTTAGAAGCCAAAAAATACGTACTTTTCGAAGCAATGGAAAATTTATGTTAGCAACAACGTGTTGCATATATTGGAAGTTGTAGTAAGGTTATGGTATCACATATAAAAAAATAGGTTGGGATAAAAAGAAAATTTATAGCTCGCAATTTAATTTATAGGTATTAAAGACATGGGTCCGCACATTGTCATAGTTATGTGTATTAATGAGTTTTTTTTTTATTTAAACAATTGTTGTTTGTAACAGTCGGTAGTAACTATTTCATTTGGTTGAAATAACTCGTAATAAATCACGCCTTCCTGATGATGCGTTGCGTGGCTTGACTATAGTTTTCTTGGTTTGCTTTTTGTATGTTAGCTATATTGTGATATGTTCAGTCCAATAGTATTCGTTGGAGTGTAATGTATGTTGCCTTGTCTTTAGAACGAGGTTTGGTTATACGCATATGAATACTGTTTTATTATTGTTTACATCTAGTCCCCATCTGTTATAAATAAAAATGAAATGCTGTTCGTTGGTAAGCGCATCACTTGAGAACGGCTGGACCGATTTGCCTTTTTTTTTAATGTTCGTAATGGTTCGAAGAAGGTTTTTAGGGTAAGAAAAATTGAAAAAGTTACCGGGAAAATTGGAAAATTCGGAAAAAACTAAAATTGCTTTTTTTCTATGGGATTCATGCGTAATTCTTTTGTTTTGTTGGTTATGGTCTTGGAAAAGTTTTCAGAAAAAAAATTCGAGACAAACTGCAGAAATCATAATTTCCGTATGCACTCTCGATCATAACTGACGATAGGAACGACATATTTGGTTGATTCTTTTTTTATTTTGCTCGTTATGCTCCGGGGATGGAATTCACAAAACGATGAAAAGCCAATTTATTGACGTCTGTCGTCTCAGCTAGGTAAGGTTTTTAGGGAAAGAAAAATTGGAAAAGTTGCTCAAAAAATTGGGAAATTCGGGAAAAACTGAAAGTGCTTTTTTTATTGGGATCTTTGTATGAGCTCAAGACCATAAATGACGATTCAAATGATGGATATGCGTAATTATTTTTTGTTTTATTCGGTATGGTCTTGGAAAAGTTGTCAGGAAGAAAACAAACATTTTTTTTTTAATTTGGACAGGACAATGTCTGTCGAGTCAGCTAGTTTCTTATATTATTTGATTATTACCTACATTATGTACTCTATATTATCATAACTTGCACCAAACTTCTACAAACTTCGTTGAACTGCAAAGAAACTGCCTGAAACTGCAAAGAAACTGTTGACTGCTTTAAAGAATACTAAATTGATATACAACGTGAATAATTCGAACCAAATTATATCGTCTAAAAATACTTATTTTTGGCTAGAAGCAAACTGGAAATATAAAATTTTAAAAGTTCTTGTTTTTAAAAATGCCTCTTTTTATAAAGCATTATCTGCACTACCACTATATCAAAGCTTTTCTATTTTATTGTTTCTCCATTCTCAACATTAAAAGTTTCCCCCATTTAACAGAAATGGATTTATTAGCTTTGAAAGTCGTAGATTCGAAATTTAATTTACCAGAATTCATTGTGAAAAATGAATATGAAAAAGTATTGTCGTTTCAATACTGCTCCATTCCCGAAACGCTGAATTTCCTTTTGAATCACTATATATTGCAGATCGTTTTATTTCATACAGTACCTGAAGATATATCAACGATAAGTACGCACAACATAGTTCAGCAAGTTAACGAAAAATGAATTTTAAATATTATTTAATATTGCGTTATCGATACAAACAAAAATCTTAGCAAACAACAAAAAGGCAGTCAAATTTAATACATTTTGCAAGTGCACCTAAGTGAATATCTTAACTTAGGTTACTCTTCTGCAGTTATCTGTTTCTTACTTTTCTAGTTGGCATTTCATATTTTATTAATTTTACATAACCTATTCTCGAATACTCTATTTACAGAATACTCTCTATTACAGAATACTCGTTTTTTAAAATTGCTCTTTTGTTTTTGATTTTTCTTGTTCTGTATAAAAGTTGCACAAAAAATATAGAATGCTATCACAAGTAGCTTTTGTGTTCAAATTCAACGCCTGGCTACTTTGCTATTACATTTTTAATTCATACATAATTATTTAATAATACAGGGTTGTCAAAAGAACGTCCACAAGTTAAGGGGAAATTTGAAGAATTTCAAAGATTAAACTGTATATTGAAGATAAAATAATGTAAACGAGTTTTTACTGGGAACGTGCCTTAGAGTCGTAAATATAAAAAAGAAAATAAATACTAAAGTGGATTGAATGATCTTTGTCGATATTATTACCTTCGCAGACTTTGTGTACAGTGATCAAAACTCAATTTTATCATCCAAACTGTAATTCACGGCTGGAAAAACATGCCTTCGGTTATATTCTGAAAAAAATTGTGAACTATGTGCGCATTATGAAAAAAAGTTTAAAAAGTTGGTCTTTACGAGGGTTGCTATTTATGTATCCGGGATAACAAATAAAAACAAATATTTATCATTTAAATATGGTTTTATTGTTTTTCAAAATATTCTCCTCAATGATATACACACTTTTGCAGACGTTTGAACCAATTTTTATTTCACTTTTTCCATTCCGATTGAGGTATGTCCAAAATATGTATTTTAAACGTATCAACCGTTTCTGATGTCCAAAATCGTTGTCCACGTAGTTTATTCTTCACGAACGGGAACAAAGAAAATTAATTTTGTAGCAAATTAGGACTGTACGGGGGATGATCCATCAATTGGATGTTTCCACCAGTCAAATATTGAGTTGTTCGGTCCGATGTGTGAGATCTCGTGTTGTCATGGTGAAGAGTGATCTTGTGTGGCTAGTTGTTTTTTTTTATTTCTTCAAGGACTTCTGGGAAACATGTAGTTGTGCACTATTCAGCACTGACCGTTGACGATTCTCTAGTGGCACTGTAGCCATAGATACATTTATCCCAAAAAAAACAGGTGATCATTTGTTTCGAAGTGCTTCTTGCGCGAATAATTTTTGTTGGGTTTGGCTTATTTTGAAGGGGTTGGGTTCGGTGTTGGGCTCATACGCATAGATCCAATATTCATCACCTGTATAGATGTTATGCATGGCTTTTGACGCACCACGATTTTATTTTTTGAGCCAATCGACACCAGCCTTTTTTTGAGCGATTGTCAAATTATACAGAGCGGGAATGCAGGAACGCCTTTTTTTAACGGCTAAATGGTCATGTAAAGTCATGTGTATGCTTGCCATAGTAATGCCCAAGGATGCCTTAATCTGACGATATGTCATATGCCGATCTTGCTTTATCAGTTCGCGCACAGTATCGATGTTTTCTGGCACAATAATCGATTTGGACGACCTTATTTAAATTCATCCGTGAAAGAACGACAGTCACGATTGAATTCACTAAACCAGTGATATACCCTACACAACACACTTATATACACTCACATATACACACACACGCCCACACATATCCACACCTAAATGTCTGTGGATGTTTCTAGGCAAGAGTGTAAATCCGCCAACGAATTATCCCACAGTCACGCCAGTTAAAGGCTGGGTAAGGCCGGATAATAAAACCATTTGCTTTAAAAGCAAATCAGACATGCTAATGCATTGAATGAATGTATTCAACCTTTATACAATGTAAATCAGTATCAGTATCAATCATGTAAGTTGTCGACGGATGTAAATCTACAGTATGCTTTTTAACTGGTTTTTATTCTGAAGAGTTTTTTCAACTACAAAAACTTTTATTCCGTTTATTTAGGACACCAAACACCATCGGGTTAAACCTCAATGCTTAAAAAACATTTACTTCATATAGAAATTTATGTTTGATACTGTCCTAGTTTTTATACTAAACAAACATTCCTATTGTTTGTCACATTTAAAAACTTGTGGTTGGGTTATTTTGGCTGCCATACACCCTCTGAATACACGGCAAGGTTTCGAAATATCTGATTTATATAACAATTAACATTTGATATCGTTTTTTGCAGCCCTGTAAACTGGTATACGGCTTGGTGTAACACCATTTTCAATCTTCGTTCTTCGTTCAATACTTATATTGGAACCTTCGGTGTAAAACACTAAACCACTTTACTCTTCGAAGCTTCGTTTTGCAGACCATGTTAACATCATCAGGAGATTGTATCATCTTTTAATGGTGCTAACATGGTTAGCCAAACCCACATCGAGAAGCCTAAAAAAGTGACTTGGTGTTTGGTAAATTTCTTCGAGTTTATTGTTCTTACTATTTGAAGATGCTAGACGAGGGCATGGTTCGTTTTGAACAAATATGCGAGGGTATAGTGAAAAGTTTGATACTTTTTAAATGAGTTATATTTTTTTGGATCAAAATCGACGTATATTTTAAAACAGTCACCTTTTGCACTTCGCCAAACGACTTTTTCACTTTTTTAAGTCTTCGAAAAAGTAAGACTTTGCAAAATAGTCCTCTGTTTTGCGAATGATCTCTTTATTGTATGTGAATTTCTTTCCAGTCAATCGTTTCTTCATGTTTGTAAAGAGAAAGAAGCTGGAGGGCACCAAGTCCGGAGAACAGGGTACAAGTGGCCTAAAATTAGTAACTAAAATTGAGCAACTTCGCTATGGCAATGGCGAACGAATGAGCAGGTGCATTGTTATGGTAAAGCAGAACTTTTCTTCCCTAATCAGGGAATTTTTCAGATACTCGATGAAGATAATGCCTTGCAAATCGCAAGAAAACAGTTCCTGTTCCGGTGTAGTAATATCTTCCTTCATAAACTTCATAAACAGTCACAAATCGCCGCAGATCCCTTCGAATTGCTGTTCATTAGTTGGCTTGGAGTTAATTAGTTCATTAGTTGCTAGTGACCATTAGTAGTCACCCGATTCCGTTTTTGGATCGGAGTGAGTAAACGCGCTAATAGTTTTTTCGTGCCCAAATATTTATGTGGGATCTTGTGTACGCATTTGTCTGAGATTTTTGTCATCTCAAGAATATCTCAATCCTTTACTTTGCGATTCAACAACAGGATGTGATGGATTTTGTTAACAATTTCCTAAAAGCTTCAAGGGGCGTCCTGAGCGCGGAGCGTCACTCGTACTGGTTCGACCACCTCGAAACCCCGTAAACCGTTTGTGAACCATGATGCGTAAAGTAGCAGATTTCTTATAATGCCTTGGGTTGCACGATAGTTTTTCAAGGCAAAAGTAGTGTTTAATCAACGAACGAAGTTTGTTTTTGCGTTTTACCATAACAGCAAAAATATCGAAATTATCTGTTTTTGGAGATTCAAAAGAAAACCAAATATCATATCGACTTGAAATTCATGGAGCGTTACTAGAAACTTGGAAAAAATTGGAAAAGAATCTGACTAAAGAGTAAAGATGCGTTGACGTGAGTATATTAGTGAATTATCGCCATACATAGCGCATATTTTTTTGTGTCCACTTGAAACTCTTAAAAGAGTTTGCGCAAATAAACTTTCCTCATTTATTCCTTTTTTTAATTATTTTTTGTTTATTGTTAATAATTAGTTAGTATTAATAATGGCATAAAATGTTAAAAATATGGAAGAGACACAACAAATTCCTTTCTGTAGTATTTAGTAATTTTATTGTTGTTTTATTAACATGCATGTTGTTTGTCTCATATTTATTGTCGTATCTGGCGTGATAACTGTTCTATATATATATATATATATATATATATATATATATATATATATATATATATATATATATATATATATATATATATATATTATATGCCATATAAAACAATAAAACAAAATTAAATAAAAACTATTTCTGATATTCAAAATGATTACTTTTTTTCGTCATAAATATTTTAGACCTATCAACTCATCATCGTATCTAACTAACAATCCCTGGTTTTAAACTCCCAGTGGAAACACTGGCCCATAAGCTTACAAGCAACCATGACTCGAGTAATAACAATGATGCCCCAGGGGTAAACGATACACCCGTTGACAGACCACAACCAGGAACTTAGATTCTGAGAAACCTGGACTTTCACGATCACAAGGAAAGTCGGAACTTTCTGACAAATTTCCACACAAAACACCTGCATACATTAGCACCTTCAATATCAACACGCTGATCCAACCAGGAAAACTTAACAACCTAACTTCAGAACTTCAGAACAGATAAAAAATATTTGTGCTTGCTCTACAAGAAACACGCAGTACAGATGAGGACACGGTGGGAAACGGGAACTATCGCATTTTCAAACGAAGGACAGAAAAAAGAGCCACCAGGGGCCCTCCTAATTAAAACCGGATTACGAGAAGGGTTATCCCAACTCCTCTTCAACCTAGTCCTGGGAACCAATACGACTCGGGCG
The DNA here is from genome assembly GCA_031761425.1 of Cosmopolites sordidus. NCBI lineage: Eukaryota > Metazoa > Arthropoda > Insecta > Coleoptera > Curculionidae > Cosmopolites > Cosmopolites sordidus. Next base: position 332,586 of record JARFXV010000211.1, on the reverse strand, counting down.
ACAAAAAGACAACATAGAAATCTCATGCCTAGCCTTTGCAGGCGATCTAGCCATACTTGCAGACAACGAAATAAGGGCAACCAAACAGATAGAAGTTCTCAAGGAATATGCAGAGAAAGTTGACCTACAAATCTCCTTTCAAAAAACCGAATTATTTTTCTCAAAATTAGATGTCAAAAATTTGAACACCAAATACGGCAAGATAAAAAGGGTCACACATTTCAAATACCTGAACGAGATCTTCGAACTCACAAGAGAAGAGAAGATAGCACAGAAGACTCGCGTACAGAAGATGAAGAGGGCATACGGCAAGACACACAATATCTACAATAAGAAATGCATATCCACACACACAAAAATAAGACACTACAACACAGTAATCAAACCAAAGGTACTATATGCAACCGAAACTCTTACATTCCACACAAAAAGCGGCATAGAAAACATACCAAAAGAAGAACGCAAAATTATGAGGAAATTCTCAACCCAAAGCTAACAGAGGAGAGATACTGACTAAAATCCAGGAAGTCCACAGAGGGAATTCCAACGGAGCGGCGGACATAAGAAAAATAGGGTTGAAATTCTATGGATATATGAGTGGACTCCCGCCGACAAGACACGGCAACAGAATTCTTACATACAAGGGATGGATATACATCCAATCCACAAATTCCATGGATCGCTCAAATCAGAACTGATCTGGGGAAGGCACATATAGATCCAACAAAGATTGAGGGTAGAAGAACATAGAGAAACAAAGTACATAGGTGGAAAGTCACGTCAGAGAGTGAACTTTCAGGGAAATCGGTGACAAGGTGGACGGAGGAGAGAAACATAATCCATGGAGAAAGGATGAGAGAAGTGTGAAAGATTAGAAGGAAAACTCAAAAATAAGTCAGAATGCTTTACCTAATCCAACCGGGTCTATAGTCACCTAATAATGATAATAATTGGCATTACTGTTTCAAAACAATTTTGACCAAATATCCGCCGCGGGTGCTTGTGGCAAAGCGCATTGTGTAAACCCAATTTCCGATCACTTTTTCAAGTAATTGGAGTCTTATATCTGTTATTGTCCGAGTTATGTTGGCTTCCAAGGAGTCAATAGTTGCTGATTTATCGGCATAGAACAAAAATTTAACATAACCCCAAAAAGGATAATATAATAATCTAATCTAAAATAATCGAATTAACAGGACGAAGTTCAAATTCGCGAATAGCTTTCTGACTTTCGCGCGTTCCATGATGATTTACCAGACTCTTAAGATACAGATTTACGGACTTGCGCGTAAACTCACAGTTCGTTTGACAGCGACCCCTAACAAAAGTTTAGACACACTAAAACAAATCACCCTTTATATGTTCACCCAATCATCCCTGTTGGACCTTCTCGATAACCGGATGTACCCCCGGAAAAATCCTAATACATGTTTTCTCTACGGGGAGGAGACCTTAAAAAACTCGAAGATTTACGAGAAACTCATAGAAAAGAAAGCCACATTAATTTGCGACCTAAGATTTCTAATTCAATGCCGAGACAATGACTATCAACCGAATTTCACCAAATTATCTTACCACACCAAAACCACAGAGATGCCAAATGAGATTTTGGCAAGACGTCGGCAAGCTCCCGACAGAGACCAGCTCGACAACCGGATGTACTCTCGGAAAAAATCTGATACATGTTTTTCCACTAAATTTCCACAGAGATTTACCACTAAACACCAAAACACTTTTTTGAACTGCTCGACGCACGTTTCGCTAACCATGTTAGCATCATCAGGAGATGATTTAATCAGTGAAACGAATACGGCGCACATTTGGAATGCGTTGTTACTCCCTAACCCATATTTGCCATAAAAAAGACAATCCCAATGTCTGTGTGGTACTATGTCGGTTCTTAACCGCATGCAGTTTTAGTTCTCTATTATCCCAGTGTGATTTTTTTGACCCTCCAGAGCATCTCGTAGCGTTTTGCCTATGATTCAGTGCTTCATAGGGCTAGTTGGACCAGTTAAAAACATTTACTCTTGTGGATCTATCGCGTTGGACAAAAAGACGGACAGCGACCTAGCTAAGTAGTTAAGTAACACCTTCCACTGCAGGTATGTCGATTAGCTAGCCAAGCACTGCACAGGTATATTTTTAAAGGGTTTCAGACTCCGGACAATTCAGATTCCTTACATTTCAGATCATAGAGTTTGCCACGCATTTAGATAAAGACGTTTACTATTACTCTGATACTGTGTTTGTACAGTCAGTACCATACACCATGCAAATTAATTACTTTTATAAAACGGTTTAATTGCTGGCTTTTTATTTTTACAAGTTATATTCCCAATAGAAATAAACAACAATAGATACGGAACTTAATTTTAAATTGCAAATTACATTCAAAATAAATAAATAGTTCTGAATAACACCTCACAAAAGTAAACATATACCAAGAAATGCACCAACTTGAAAAAGTAAGTATAACATTATTTACTGTTTCTAGTATTCTTATCAGAAATGCAAATTATATCTTAGTATATTTTAGGCGTGCATCTCAAGGAAATAGTAATATTTAGGTTTTTTAAAAGTATGTTATTTTTCTTAAAATGGCTAAAAACGAAATTTCAATTCAAATTCGAAGTTTATTTGTAAAATTGCGAAGTGAAGGAAAATCTTATAATGAAATTTGAAATACAGTTCATTTGTGTCGTGCTCCGATTCAGACTGTAATAAATAAAACTTTAATTAATTGGTATAGTGCAGAATAAGCCCAGAGCTAGTCGTCCAAAAAAAATTGAGGGAACACGATATGAATTAGGTATACAAGGTACAATTTTGAAAAAAAATTAGACTAAATCCCAAAACTAGTGCTCCCAAATTGGCGGATCATATTCTAGAAGAAACTGAAAAATGTGTCAGTGCCGAAACGGTATGCAGAGTTGTTAGATCAAAAGGATTTCATGATAGGAGACTAAGGAAAAGACCACTAAGAATTTGCAGGGCAGCACTTGGAAAAGGATTTTAATTTTTGGAAAACTGTTTTATTTAAAGATGCAAATATAACATTTTTAGAGCTGACGGAAAAAGCAAAATATGGACAAGCAAACCAAGAGTTAAAACCCGAAAATTTGATACCAACAATCAAACACGGTAGAGGTAGTGTGACGGTGTGGGGCTCTATGGCGGCGGCTGGAGTGGGAAATTTAGTTTTTATTGGGGGTAATATGGATCACCGTATGTATCTGCAAATTTTGCGTGATAATTTGTTACTCTCAGTTGAACGCTTGTAATTGGGAAATCGATGGATATTTTAACAATTCTACAAGACAACGATTCCAAACACACAGCGGCACTTGTCAAGGAATGGACCCTATATAATGTTCCTAAGCAACTTCATTCACCACCCTAGTCACCCGACTTAAACCCAATCGAACATCTTTGGGATTAAAGCCGAGTGCGAAAATACGACATTTCCAATCTTTAAAACATGTTCTGCATCGGCTTGGGCTGAAATCACCCCAGAAGTCACGGAAAATTTAGTCCTGTCAATGCCCAGAAGATTACAACAAGGGGTCATAAGCACTGAAAGTGGACCAACAAGATATTAATTTCTTGTAGATTTTTATATATATATATATATATATATATATATATATATATATATATATATATATATATATATATATATATATATATATATATATATATATAACATGTACACATGCATTCTCATCATTCATTCAACCATGTAAAAATCCTATTGGGTGATTTCAACGCCCAACTAAGGAAAGAACAAAAGTACAAGCAAGCAGTCGGCAGTTTTCCCGCTCATAAATGGACTAACCATAATCATAATAAAGTTTATCATATCATATACAGTTTAATCTAAAAATAATATCAACCCATTGTAAGAAGAAAATAACAAAACAAAAGACTTGGAGGTGCCCAAACACGTACATGGGTGAATTTCAAATTGACCATGTTGTTATTTCGTACCCCAATTATAAAGAGATTTTGAATGTTCAAGTCGGGAAAGGAGCTAACATAGACACGGATCACTACTTGACTAGAATCAAACTTAGCTTAAAACCTCGAAAACTTATTCAAAAGAGATTGCTGATACCAAGTTAGACCCTACGAAAATAAAACCAACCCTAACAGAAGAGCTTGATAAACAACCAGCACAGAACTGGCAAGAATTGAAAGAGAAAAAAAATTAAAACGCCTTCAAGTTTTAAATTTCAACTTATTGAAATAGAAAAAGATTTCCAAGAAAATAACACCCGAAATTTTACAAAACATTTAAAACTAAATTAACAGGCTATCAACCCCAAAGTCTTTGCTTTCAAAAGGAAAACGGACAATTAGCTCTTAATAATCAAGACAATTGCAAAGAACTTGCGAAATATTTTGAACAACTTCTAAACTGTTCTGAGCCCTTAAACAAATTATCAACACTAAACCCTATACAAACACACCCAGATTCATTACCACCGAATGAAGATGAAATAATTAGGCAAATCAAGTGACTTAAAAAATAACAAAGCTTCTGGTGAAGATGGAATCACTGCTGAACTTTTGAAATCCGCTGGTCCAGGTACAATTAAGGAAATAATCAAAAGTCTACAAGAAGTTTGGCGAACCGAACGGATTCCGGAAGATTGGAAAGATGCTCTAATCCATCCACTGCGCAAGAAAGAAGATAGAACGGATGTAAACAACTACAGAGGGATATCTCTTCTCCCAGTTTGTTATAAGATTCTAACTCAATGTCTACTAGACAGAGCACAGGGACAGTTAGAACCTAAAATTGGTGAATATCAAGCAGGTTTTTGACCGGGCAGATTCTGCCCTGAACAGATCGTGAATCTAAAGTTGATCCTAAGACATCAAAAACTGTATAATAAAAATCTCGTCTGTACATTTGTGGATTTCAAAAAAACATAATTCTACTGACCGCGAATTTTTATTCCAAGTCTTGAAAGAACAAGGACTAGATCTGAAAACGCTGGCAATTATTAAAGCAACATTAACTCACACAAGGTCAAAAGTTACATTCATGGGTGGAACCTCAGAGCCCTTCGAAATAATAAAAACTAGAATGAGACAACGGGATGGACTCTCGCCACTCTTATTTAACTGTGTTCTAGAAAAAGTAATACAGAAGTGGCGTAAAAAAAGTCGGCCCTGAATATTGACCAGCCCATTAAACTAGGGAGAACCAGCATCAAAATTGATTGTTTGGCGTTCGCTGATAATCTAGCAATTTTGACTGAAGATATATTAACGGCACAAAAACAGAAATTTCCTTTGAAAAGACACAAAACATGACCTGCAACAGACTAAGATCACAATTTCTAAAAACAAAATATTGTAACATCAGACGAGTCTCTTAACTTAAATATTTGGGTGAAATAATCATGGAAAATGGGTTGGAAAAGCGACCAATAAAGGTAGATGTCAAAAAATGGAAACGGCATAGACACACAAAATATTTACAACAAAAAAAATGCATATCAAAAAACACAAAACTGAGACATTACAACACAGTTATTAAGCCAGAATGTCTATATGGGGCAGAAACGCTCATTTTGAATGGAAAGAGACATTGAGGAAATTGAAAAGAAGGAAAGAAAAATCATAAGGAAAATCTTAGGCCCCAAACAAATAAATAGCACAACATACCGGCTTCGAGAAAACCAAGAAATCCAGCAATACACGGATATACATAGCGATATGAGAAAAAGAAGACTTAAGTTTTACGGACACATAAAACGGATGAATCCGAGTAGGCTAACTAGACAAATATTCGAATTTTATGAAAATAGGGGTAGAGCTGAAGTACAAATAATTAATGGATTGCTACAATTAAAGTGGACCTAAGATCAGCAAATATTACACAAAGTGAAGTTAAGGATAGAGGCTGTTTCAAACACAAAGTTAACGTTTGAAAGGTTGGCCAGAGAGAAAAATGAAGGAAGACTGGAACAACTTGGTCTGACGAAAGGAAAAAAACTCATAGCGACAGAATGAAATTAGTATGGGCGCAAAGGAAGGCTAACAATAACAAACGCCTCTAACTGTACTTCGCGTGGTCTACCATGGCCCATATGTGAATAATAATAATAATAATAATTACTAAACTACCAAACCACTAAAACTGAGCCATGCAAACTACACTATCGAAACAGGGACAATACAAAAGAACATAAATCTCTGGGAACATAAATCAATCCATGGTAGATATGTAGAATTATTAAATGGCAATACTATTGATAAGAAAGCTTCTCTGCTCTGGTTAGACGAGAATCAACTATATCCGGAAACTGAGGGTTTCGTTATTGCTAAACTAGTAATTACAAGAAATATATCCTTAAAGAAAACACTGAAGATGTATGTCGAAAATGTGGTAAAATAGGGGAGACTGTTGAGCACGTTACTGGTGGATGTCCTACTTTAGCAGAAAACGCATATTTAGGAAGGCATAATCAGCTTGCTAAAATAATCCACCAAAAACTGGCACTTAATTATGGTCTTTTACCAACATCTACTCCGCCGTATTATAAATACAGTCCTCAAGCTGTTCTGGAGTCTGACGATGTGCTGCTCTACTGGGATAGACCGATAATAACTGACAGGGCTGTCGACTACAATAGACCAGACATAGTCTTAATAAATAAAAAAGAAAAATGGGGAACAATTATTGATATTGCCATACCACTGTCTCATAATATACATAAAACAGAGGTAGAAAAGTTTTCTAAGTATAAGAATCTTTCTTATGAATTGAAGAACATCAGGCAACTTGAAAAAGTGAACATCGAACGTTTTGTAATTTCTGCAGAGGGATTGGTGAGCCACAGGTTCTCCAAAAGTTTAACAAAATGCAGACTAAATAGAAATATCATAAAACTGGGACAACGGGCTAGCCGAACTCCAACATCGCGAGGGAGGAATCGGTTTATGGTTTCCAGCTTTTTGAGCTGAGAGAGTGATACCAAGTCGATGAGAATAATAGTAAAAATAGAATATCCTAAATCACTTGAGGATGACTCCATTGACAAACATTTGTCTCTAAACTGGCTTACCGATGGACTATTATATCCAGAAACAGAAGGCTTCGCGACAGCTATTCAAGATAAGATTGTAAGGACAAAAAATTATGAAAGACATATACTACACATGGATGTTGTCGATTGCAGGAAGTGCGGTGGTGTGGGCGAAACGATTGAACATCTTATTGGTTGGTGTCCGGTCCTTGCCCCTAATGCTTACCTAGGCAGGCATAATCAGCTGGCGAAAATTATACACCAGCAAATCACTTTAAAGCACTCTCTATTTGATAAGATACCTCCATCATATTACAAGTACACACCTTTCCCCGTACTTGAGCCAGCCGATACCATTCTATTGGGATAGACCAATTACAAAAGATCGAACGGTTGACTATAATAGGCCGGATATTGTTCTAATTAGCAAAAAGCAGAAGAGAGCTTTCATAATTGGCATTGCGATACCACTCTCTCATAACATCACAAAAACTGAAATGGAAAAGGTCACAAAGTATGAATATCTTGCATTTGACCTGAAAATCAATGGAAATTCCAGAAAGAGGAGGTGCTACCTTTTGTTATATCCGCCGAAGGTCTAGTAAGCAAAACCTTTTCCAAAAATCTGGAAATTCTTGGTGTTTCAAAATTGATTACCACAGTAGGACAACGAGCAGTTCTCTTACAAACTTGCCACATTGTTTGTAAGGTACTAAGCTGAATAGACTTTCTAAAGCTCTTGAGAGATTAAGTAATGCCAATTGGTCTTAATCTCAATGATAGAAAAATCCGAACCTACACCTCCACGCGGTAGAAAGTGGGCACTTAGGTGGCAAACGTAGGTAGGGACCGAGTAGCTGTCGGGATAAGCAGCTCAACCTCTTGCTGGTCAACAGCTAAGGGTGGAGGAACTAGCAAGAGGCAGAGGGCACCCCCTTGTCCTAAGGTTGAGAAATCAACCTTAAAGGCGGAAGAGCCAGCAAATGGTCAACGGCATGAGGATGCAGAAGGCAACGGGAAACCACTGCATTAAAGATCTGACAAGGATATCCCTAGTACAATCAAAATGGCTATTTTCAAGACTAAATATTCCGGAGTTTCTAGCCCTCCAATCGGTTCTCCGGGGAGGGCAATCTTGAGAAGAGGTAAAAAACGCGAAGCAACAGACACAAAGAACTTAAAAATAGGTACGTGGAATGTGACCAGTATGTATGAGGCTGGTAAAGCCCACAATGTAGCACAGGAAATGAATAGATTGGACGTGGATATTTTGGGGATTAGTGAGACACGATGGCCAAGTGAGGGAGTGACCAACATGGGGAACCATCATATAATATACTATTCTGGAAGCAAAGACACACGGCACAGAAATGGAGTAGCTTTTATGTTGAAAAAGGATCTGGATAAATCAGTATTAAACTTTGTCCCAATATCCGAACGAATTGCCTTACTACAAATGAAGTCAAATCACGCAACAATCAACATAATACAGGTATACGCTCCAACAGCGGATAAAGACGACCATCAAATAGAACAGTTCTATGAGGAAATAGACGACACACTCAAACTGACTAAAAGAAAAGATGTAACAATTCTTATGGGCGACTTCAACGCGAAGATCGGAAGAGGGAAAGTAGAGAGGGTAGTGGGTAGCTACGGATTGGGTATACGCAATGACAGAGGGCATCGGCTAATTCAGTTTTGCCAAGAGAAAGATCTGGTGGTTGCTAATACGTTCTACAATCTCCCACCAAGACGACTATACACTTGGACATCGCCGCAAGATAGTGAAAATCATATAGTACGCAATCAGATAGATTATGTGATGATTAATCAGAGATTCAGAAATAGTGTAAAGTCAGTGAAGACCTACCCAGGTGCAGACGTAAATTCCAACCACAACCCCCTAGTGGCAAGGGTGAATATACAACTAAAGAAACCAGCTCAAAAGTCGAGACGAAAACAAATTGATCTCAACGGTCTTAATGACGTAACCATCAGAGAGAAAATAAAATTGGAGATAGACAACAATCTTAGCAACTTAAATATGTCGGACGATAACAATAAGAATTGGGACGACTTTAAAACGGCACTAATGGAACCAACAGAAAAATACTTGAAGAGACCCAAACCTAAAAAAGAACAAGGTTGGATTACAAATGAGATATTAAACTTAATGAATACACGTAGGGAAAGCAAACACCAGCCTAACTATAAAAACATACAGAAACAACTTCGCCAGAAAGTCAGAAAAGCCAAAGAAATATGGTTTACTCAGAAGTGCGAAGAAATAGAGATCCTACAGAAAAAACACGACCAGTTCAATTTACATAAGAAGGTGAAGGACTTAACGGGGTATCAAAGGAAAAGAACAAGATCATTTTTAGTGGATGAGAAGGGTCTAATTATAACAGACATAAAGGATAAACTTGTAACATGGACGAATTACACGAAATCCCTTTTCGCGGACACACGATCAGGACAGTCAGAGGATCCGGCTGAAGAAGACAGTGGTCCAATAATAACAACTGCAGAAATAAAATATGCATTACAAAATATGAAGACGGGCAAGGCAACAGGACCAGATAATCTACCAACAGAACTCCTCAAGCTCCTAGAGGACGAACATTTGAAAGTGTTACAGATACTGTTTAATGAAATATACAGAACTGGTAAAATCCCAAAGGAGTGGCTTGTCTCCACGTTCATAACCATCCCTAAGAGAAACAAAGCTAATAAATGTGAGGATTACAGGACAATTAGTCTCATGGGACACACATTGAAATTATTTTTGAAGATCATACACCACAGATTATATTCAAAGTTAGAGGAACATATAGGCAACACGCAATTTGGTTTTAGAAAGGGCCTAGGAACGCGTGAAGCCCTGGTAGCATACAATATACTTATGCAACGAAGCCTGGATGTAAATAAAGATGTATACATATGTCTTATCGACTATAACAAAGCTTTCGATAATGTCAAACATGACATCATGATAAAATTGCTGAAAGACAAAGGTGTAGACACGCGAGATATAAGAATAATCTATAACTTATACTACAATCAGAAGGCAGTGGTAAGCATTGACAACTACAACTCAGAGGAAATTGAGATTATGAAAGGCGTAAGACAAGGATGTATAATGTCTCCAACATTGTTCAATTTATATTCTGAAAACATTATGAATGAAGCACTTGAGGATGAAACAGCCGGCATAATAGTGAACGGAATACCAATCAATAACATCAGATATGCTGATGACAGCATTGTAATGACAGAATCAATGGAGGACCTGAACAGAGTAATGGAAAAAGTAAGAAAGGCAAGCGAAGACCTCGGATTAAGCTTGAACACGAAAAAGACAAAGTTCATGGTCATTACAAAGAAAAACATCAATAATGCAGAATTGCGTATTCAGGGGGAGCAAATAGAACGAGTAAAAAAATACCGGTATTTGGGCACAACAATAAATGACAACAACGACAATACACCGGAAATTATTGCTAGAATAGAACAGGCAAGAAGTACTTTCGTAAGATTGAGAGGCGTCTTATGTAGCAAAGATTTGTCGCTGACTCTTAAACTAAGACTAATAAAATGCTACGTCTGCTCTGTACTCCTCTATGGAATGGAGGCATGGACATTAAACAAATATACACAGAATAAACTGCTATCCTTTGAAGTGTGGATGTACAGAAGGGTCTTAAGAATCGCCTGGACCAAGAAAGTAACAAACAAGGAAGTTCTGAATCGCGTGAATAAGGAAGAAAATGAGCTGCTGGCAGACGTGAAGCGACGTAAACTACAATATCTGGGTCACGTCATGCGCGGAGAGAAGTACCAACTGATACAAATAATTATGCAAGGAAAAATCCAGGGCAGGAGAAGTATCGGTAGAAGAAGGATGTCTTGGTTACGTAATTTGAGAGAATGGTACAACTGCAACTCCAACCAACTGTTCCGAGCGGCAGTGTCCAAGATCAAAATAGCTAACATGATTGCCAAACTCCGGACCGGAGAGGGGACATGAAGAAGAAGAAGCTGAATAGGAGGAGTTGAACTGCTTTCTCATCTTGGCATTGTAAACCCGACCAGCTTAGGCTGAGATGATCGATGAATCATGTTTGTGATAATAATAATATGTACATATGCATTCTCAGGTGTATGTTTACTTTTGACTACTTATTTATTTTTGAATGTAATTTGCAATTAAAAATTTAATTCTGTGCTTATTCCAGCTTATTTGTGTTGGGAATGTAACTTGTAAAAATAAAAAGCCAGGAATTACACATTTTTTAATGTTTTCGGCACGTTTTAAAATTTTAAATATTAAATTATTGATTGATTTGTTCGTTATTTTGTGATAGTTCATTTTCAAACCGAATTAAACAATTTTTTTATTTTGTTATCTGTCACTTTTATTTTTTAACTTTGTGTGACTATAGTTTCGTAAAACCATGTAAAAACAGATATTTAACCCTAGAACACTAATGGGTCGTAGATATTACGAGGCTCGTACTACTTCGGTTATTTTCTGGCTGTTTCGTAAATCGTAATAGCCACACCTGCCTAATATTTTTGTATATAGTCGTAATCTGGGGCCTGTTGAATTTGTAAGCAAATATTTATATTGTACGGTTATATTATGAACACCAGGTAAATTTTACGACATACTAGGAATACAGTCATATTTATTGCAAGGTTTCAGTTATTTCATGAACATACATTTTAGTTCATTAGTTCATTACAGTTCAAGGCAATAACAGGTAAATAAACTATTTGTTATTTAACCTTACTATAAACTTACAATAATGTTTGTTTTCAAGAAAATGTCTTCCAAGAGGGAATTAATACCGTCCATTGACAGAAGAAGATAGACAACGAGAAATCGAAAAAATAAAGAACGGCGAAGATAGCGAACCTGGACCTTTTGAAGATAGCGGCAGTAATTTAAAAGCAAATAATTTATAAGTAGAAGAAAGAGAGTGATCTCGATTCTGACGAAAATGATGCTGCCATATCCAGTCTTTTCAATTCAGGTGTTAATACAGCTGAATTTTTATTTGAAAATAATGATAATGTAGCTGAAGACAAGGATTCTGATGATGACGTTCCAATATCCACTTTTGTAAGGGAAACTAAGACACGAGTCAATTGGAAAAAGCGGACACAGTTTGTCTGCAGAGTTACCTACAAGAACAAGAAAAACAGCTGCCAGAAATTTGGTGTAATTTTATACCTGGCAGCACGAGAAATGGGACAGTAACTATTTCAAATATCACGAAAAGTGAATTGAAAGCGTTCTTGGCAATTTTGCTTCTCTCTGCTGCAAAGAAAGACAACCACTTGAATATATATATATATATATATATATATATATATATATATATATATATATATATATATATATATATATATATATATATATATATATATATATATATATATAAATAATGTTTGACGTTACTATTTCTGGAACTTTCTACAGAGCTTTAATGAGTTCTTAGCGTTTTGTATTCCGTACCAATTGCCTGCGATTTACTTGGGAAGTAAATCTGGAGTTTATTTCTGTGGATTTTTAGCGTTAGTTTTGCGTTACGCTTTGTGTTACCTTATTTTGCCAGGGAAACCTTTTCCTTTTGTCGACACTTGACAGTGCTGCTTGGTTCCACGGGGCGCAAGTGGCGATTGATCTTTTAACCTTAGGATCTGATAGCGTTTCCGTCCGATGTCGCTGGCTGTAGCCGGGTTTGAAGATCAACATGTTAGTACTACTTTTCGTTAGTTAGTTGGGCGCAGGCCGTGGGAACGATATAGTCAAAAATAAAAGTATTTATATGTGGATTACAGATCTTTCCCATAACCTACAAGTGTAACCCTCAGCAAATACATTTTTTGTTGTCTAGGTTTTTAATAGGTATTTTAAATATTATGATGGTTATGTATTTTTGTAACTCAAGCACGAGCTTTCCTTTTTGGTTGTCTGTTTTAGTTTACGACTAATTCTGACCTAACTCTAATTATGACCTCTACTGGATTTGATCTACTTATTATGACTTCCACTAGGGACGTGTGATACACGAAAGTTATTGAGACTTAAACTACTGAAACCACGCTTCTTGTGTTTTATGAGCGTTCGTTATTAGTCACCCTACTGATCGTATTCCCTTCCGTCCTATTTTCTAAACTTTACAATGCTAGTTTCGTTTTTCTTTTACCTCGCATCTTAGTAAGTTCGCTATCTTGCAGGTGTTAGAGGTGCATTTTGTTACATCAGTGTAGATCACTGATTATCTTATCACTTTAAAAGGTCCGTTTTAGGAGGAGAGTTATGGCGTTTCGGAACATCGTCTTTAGACAATTCTAATTTTTTAGGCGGTTTCAGACTCCGGACATCTCAGAATCCGCACATTTAAGACTCCGGTCATCTCAGAATCTGATTATTTCAGACTCCGCAATTCTTAGAAACTGGACATTTTAGATACCGAACATTTCAGACGCCGGACATTTCAGATCAATTATAAGCCATCCGACGAGAAGTCGGCGAAAGTGTGGGTTGTTTGATTGTGGAGAGGGACACCCTATTCTTGACGAGAGAGCATATGTCGGTACCCTGGTGAGTCTCACCACCAACCGACGAAACATGTGTCCTCCAATGTGAGGGATGGGTGGGGCTTCCTCCCAGTCAAGCAACTAACAACTTTTTTCTGTTCGTTGAAATAACCGTACACCTAGTTGTATGGTTATTTAGTTATTTAAGTAAGTAAGATAATTATAAGTAGTCTCAGAATTTGTGTTTATTTAATTATTAAATTGATATAGTGTTAAACTGAGTTGTTTGGATTAGGTTAAAACCTCTTCCAAGTTTAGGGATTTTTTTTGATCTCAGAGGACCAGGTGGCGCCCTTTAGTAGTGCCGTTTGGCTACATCCGCGACCAATGACCTAACTGCCTCGCGAACGGTTGCCGTCGCGGTAACCAACAAATATAAAAAGGTTACAATCTTTTGCTATGTAGCAACCGTCTACCGTCTAACCGTCTACCATCTAACCGTCTACCGTCTTCAGACAATTTTCTATAGCAACGAAGAATTTCTTCATCTCCGGCGAATAGTTAAATTAATCTTATTGAAAATTAAAAGTCTGAAAATATGTGATGATGATTATGTATTTCATTTTTATTGATTCGTATTATCAACATTCCAAGCATATTAAATAAATATTGATTTAAAACATATAGTTTTACTGTGTGATGTGTTTTTCTTGTCATGTAGTACATATGAAACATAACGCCAATTTAAAAGCATATTTTTTTTACTTTGCTCAGTGCAATAATTTTATAAATTTATCTTATACAGTGCTGTCTTTTTTTGTTAAGATTAATAAGTCAAGATACGACAAAAATATATCGTGTCGTTCTATTTTTTCCATTTTGGAATTGAATTTAAGTAAAGATAAAAAAAAATTTAAGTGACAGTTCAGTTTTCCGGCAATATACTGAATTCAAGGTTTAGAGTAAACGTAGATTTAAGAAGACATCGCTGAATATTTTACATACGAGCTCGAGAATGCGTTGATCTGGGACTGCTAATGTCGGAAATAATATTTTTGAAATATAAATATTTAGAAAACTTAATGTGATAATGGAACAATGCGTTTCTTCATTATCATTTTCTAATTGGAATCAGCATACTATAAATGTTTAATGACGATGTTGATTCAGTTTTGATAATGAACACACTGACTATCTAAGGACTCGAATACGGTTGATTGCAGAAAAATTCAATATTTTACTTGAACACTTATATATTAAAATGATTTCGGTATATTAGAATTCTTCAATATCATATACCAATCAATATCAAGTTTTTCTGATGCATCAATACTTTAATTAACTTTAAATGAATTGGACTCGAAGAACTCTAAACTAAGAATATTATACTGCATTATAGAACTGATTTAGATGACACACAATTATATATAAAGAAAAATTTAATTAGAACTTCGTCTTTCTGCTATGTGCAAAAAAAATATTACCATTATTAATTTAACATGTTTGATAAAAAATCATGTAAAATGTTCTGCAACACAGCAATATTATCCTTACTTAATATTATCTTTACTTCTAGTTTCTAGTCTATCGGTTTAGTATTTTGAAAACCTATTTTAAAATTTGTCAGAAATTCAATAAGTAGCAGAATAACTCCGTATGTCGATTATTTTGGCCCTGGCTAAATATATATTAACAAAAGAATGTTTTTTTTCGTACTGCTTTTAAAATAATTATGCAAGGAAACGTGTATTTTGTAAGAGTACACTAAACACAAATGGTAGCTTATCATGTTTTAAACCATTTAAAATTTAAAGTTTAAACTCTTCATTTCTAATAAATATTTCTTTTGTCCTCAATGTACCTTTTTATTCTAAAACAAACAAAACAACACAATTCATGATATGGTGCAGAATAACAAACTAAAACAATTATCAATTTAGCAAAATGCCGATAAAACTGCCGATAAAAACTCTCCAAAATGCCGATATAATTTTCTAGATGTTCTTTTTTCCCTCATAGAGAGCCCAATTTTCTTAAATAAATATAAAGCAGGATTGGGAGAATGTTTTCGTTGACACGAAAATCTACCGAAATAATCTCGATAAAAAGTTTAGTTCAGAAACAATTATATAACTTTGCAAACATCTCATCGTAGAACATTTAGAATAGTAATTTAGATTTATTCTATTCAAAAAACATCCGAAATCTTAAAACTTATTCGTTCGTAGGTCATTTAAAGGGGGATCTGGAGGCGTGGCCACTAGTGTTCTATTGTCTAGCTAGGGTTGGTAAACGAGGTGCCTCTTTTTTTAGTTTTCTTTAAAGGTACGTAATGCCAACTGACTTACCGTTTACACCCGCTTGGTCTTTATACTCTAACCAGCTTGATTAGCATGACATTCGTTGGACCATGTTCCTGGATTCCTGGACGTCGTTGTGGGTAAATAAATCAGCTTCAGAAATTTAACCTGTTGTGATGATTTAGATATCGGCCAGTATGTACTTTAATGTGTCCACGTTGTTTTACGCGTTAGTATTATAATCAGTTCTTTTCAACTTTGGTGTACTAATAAAGTTTCTTTTTTATTCCCCTTTATATCGGTACCTCCTCATTTCTTTCATCACACCAACTTATATGGTGCCATTCGTTATGGAGTGGACAAAATTAAAGCCTCTCCTGGTAGTCTTTAATTTTCTTTTTGGATTACCAACCGGTACTGTACCGGACCGCTACCGGTACTGCTGCATAATACCCGTCATGCTGCTCATCCTCAACGACACTACACACAAGAACCCACAAATATATAATATAATAATATAATAAATGAAAATCACGGTAGAGAATTATTCACAGCATTGCCCTCCATTGACTACCCGAAATATTTCAAAGTTTTTTTTTTAACTTAGATGGTGTATACTTAGAAGATGATGCTAGTACCGACCAACCCAACGATTTTCAAGTGGTAAGAAATAATACAAAAATAAAAATATTTCAAACGAGTTCTGAGAGGCTAAAAAGTCAACCGCATAAAAGTATTTTAACAAAAAATAGATACCAGATATTACAACTACAAAACGAAAATATGCTTATGCAGGTACGCAAAATACATCTAAAGAAAAAATACCACCTTTTATTCTTCACTTAGTTGAGAAAATACAATACTACATAAAATATCAAAAATACCTGTTCTTATTTAAAGAAAGAATCACTGGGTAAAAACAAAAAACCAAACCGAGACAAATTTCTCAGTGATTCTTTTTTGTAATAAATATGCCTAACGAACAAAATTTTAAAGATATAAAAATGTTATAAAAAATTTTACAAACTTTTAACGTTAACGTTTCGGAGGGTACTCTCCCCCCGTTTTCAAAACTAAACTAAAAAATAAATTATATTAATTTGTAATATATAAAGTAACGAGTGAAAGTAAATTTATTTTTTTGCATATGTCAACGATACTTACATTGACAACAATAGATTTTCATGACAGTGACATACTACTAAAAAATATATATAGGTACTATATATATAGGTAATAATATATATAGGTAATAATGTTTACTGTGTGACTGTTTATTGTACTGATTGTGTATTCAAATATTTAAATGTGTTTAATTGTCTTTTTTAGAATCGGGAACCATATTGAATTTAAATCTACCGAAGGCACAGCAATACAGTTATTTTTATTTAAATTAATTATAGCGGTTTCTTGTAATCTTCTGTATTTTGTTACCAATTCTTTTAATACCCTTTTGGAATTATTCCAATTGATTTTATGATTAATTTTATTTTAAAAAAATATATGAACATGCCACAATCATTCAGACATTACTTAAAATACTACTTTAATTCAACTCATGGTCACCAAAAGCGCTACTATCATCAAATAATGAATGGACCTAAGGTAAAACGTAAAATAAGCATTAGATGAGGACAAACTAATTAAACACACATACATCCTAAATGAAGATAAAAAAATCAAGAGCAGTTTTAATAAATTTACATCATTCCATCCAACATAAAGATATTAAAACTGATCTAAGTAAATTAAACTACAACGTGGTAGCAATTAATAGGGTTTTCAGGGCAATCATTGAGTTTCAAATAATATTTTTTGTTAATTTAAAAAAAAGGTAACAATCTGAAAATATTTAAAACCCCCAAACTACTTAATACTATCCTACAGTTTGAAGAACCGCATAAAAAAAACAAAAAATACTTAATTTTCTCGTTTTCTAGTCTCGTCGTTGGATAGTCTGAAAGATTTTGGCATTAAAGGTTTGTGAGATTGGGTTTTCGATGAATTATATATTCGAGATTTCTATTTGGTTTCTTCGACATTAGGACATTTAGTAAACTTTTTACAAAAATACACTCATCAACAGATGTACACCTGGAAAAATCTTCGACATCATCCATTTGTCTCTACATATAAATACATCTTCTTTTCCTGTGCTGCAAAGGTTCGATGGAAGCAAGGTTTCTTATCAGAAATCAAACCTTTCAGCACAAGAAAAGCAGATTTATTTATAAAGCAGGAGCTTGAGTCAGCCTGGATCAACGCGATGGCAGCACAAGATATTTTTTTTATTTTAACATTTTACGTTACAAAACAATAAAATCGCATATATAGTATCAATAACTTGCGATATTAAATGATATCTTAAAAAAGGAACGCCTAGAATTGATGAATCATCTTGTAGCTCTGACATGACACCATCACATTTACAAAAAGGGCTAAAAATCTCCGCTTTATATGAAAGCATTGATGTCAATGTTGTAAGCTATCTGAATTTGAAAAACAAGTCAGGATATATTTTCTCTATGAAATCATTACGATATGATATGCAACTCATAACTGATTGAAAACAACGGACATTATAAAATAACCAAACCAGACCAGACCAAGGATAGATTCCGACAGGCAGTAGGCATCAACAATACACTACTCCATAAAAATTGCGTTGCTGAATTACTGTCTTAGCCAGACTATTACAGCAAAACTCTACCAACAGCAACTCCAAACTTCTTTGATATGATATAATTTTCTGAATTACCTAGACAAACTGAGGCCTAATGGAGCTTTTTCTCTAGCCTAGCTTTAGCTTTATAATTATACCTACTCCAACTCTAGCTTTACGACTATAAATGTCGTAAGTTTTTCCTTTAGTTTTGAAGTAAATTACATCTCAGCAAACAGCAAAAAAAACATCAGTTATTTTCAAAATTGCTATTTTGCTATCGCTATAATATATAATTGCTATTTTGCTGTTTTCAAAATTTTATAGATATTCTTCACACTTTTGAATCTATGGTTAGATTATCATGACACCCTATACATTTTCTTGATTCCCTCAGCAGTAACCTTTTGAATCAATCAATTTTATAACAGATATTGCTTAATTATTATGACTATTATTATAGGAGCAAATTAAAAGGTGTCCCAATTGCAATTCACGCAAAATTGGAATTTGCCGCAATTTGTGCGGTAAAGTGTTGGCCATCCAAACACACGAAAGAACAACTCGTTTTCATTATTGAACAATGTTTCAAAAATAATGAAAGTTTGGTTGCTACAGTTCCCAAATTACGTACAAAATATGGTCGGAATATTGATTTAACTTCGTCAACTGGGAAGAGTGTTATTAAAAAATCCAGGGAGACTGGATCAATTGGGGACGCTAAATACACTGGCCGTCTAATAACAAGCCGTTCAGATGATAATATCGAAGAAGTGCGTGAAAGTGTTAGTGGAAGTGGAGGAACATCGATTCGGCATTGTGGACAAGAATAGCAAATTTCAAGAAGCTCTCTATAGCGTATACTCACTAAAGATCTGCTTATCCATGCTTACAAGACACAAAAACTGCAGCCTAATGACCATTCACAGCGAAGAGAGTTTGTTGAATAGATTCTTGAACAACAAGAAGTGAATGCTGATTTTTCGAGCAAAAGCGGTGAAGCTCATTTTCACCTTGATGGGTTCGTTAATCGTCAAAATTACCGCATTTGGGGTGCAGAGAACCACATGTGATTGTCGGAAAACAAATGCCTCCACACCGTGTCGTTGTTTGGTGCGGATTTTGGGCTGGAGGCGTAATTGGACCATACTTTTTCGAAAATGAGGCTAGTTACTGTTACTGGTACTCGATATCGCGACATGATATGACTTCTTTCTGCCTAAATTGGATGATATTGATCTGGACGACATGTGGTTTCAACAAGACAGTGAACATGCCATATAGCCCGTGAAACAATCCAATTATTGCATGAGATATTTCTTAGTCGTGTACTCTCTCGTTTCGGTGATCAGAATTGGCCCCCTAGATCATGTGATTTAACACCATTGGATTTCTTTCTATGGGGTTATTTGAAGTCAAAGGTCAACAAGCCCACATCCACCCGTGCCTTGAAGGAGGAGATGCAACGCTGCGTCAACATAATTTAGACACATTTATGCAAAATGATCATGGAAAATTTCGACAAAAGAGTGTGTATGTGCCAGCAAAGCCGTGGAGGTCATTTGCACGATGTGTTATTCCATACATAACCTTATCCTATGTACTTTATGTTTCAATAAAAAAAATACTATTGAAAAAAAACTGTGCTTTCTATTTAATTCAAATATTGCGTAAATTTTGGAACACCCTGTATATTGAAAAGGATTATATCAATTTAGATAAACTCCCAGTACCTTCAAACTTGACTGGTATATAAAATAAAACTACAGGAACAAGTTGATTAACTGTCAGCAAAATTTATTATCCTAACCGTATTTATATTGTTGTATGTATCGGTATAAAAACAAATTAAAATATTTTCAGTTCTATTTCTCGTTTACTTTAAGCTTTTAATCACATATTAACGGTATTTTCCAACTTTTGCTTATAATGCTGGCTAGCTACTGGAATTCATTACTATTTTAAGGTTTTTCATATATCCAACGTATACCGAAATAAACATTAGCTGAAACACAATAACTATTTGTTGTTTGATTAATTGTATTTTGGATATTTTCTTTTCGTGTAATACATTACCATTAAATAAAAACTGATTTCTGATTTGCTTGAAAATAAAACAGATTTGTATTGTATATATAATTTTGTTTCATATTACTTATGTAATTATCTTATTAATGTAAGGCCTAATTATTTATGAAATCAACATAGAAATTTATTTAAAAAATATATGAAATTTATATTCTATATAGAAAGGTTCTATTATATTCTTTCAGTAGAGTATATTCTTTCACATAAATTCCGATAATTATTTAATAAAAACCAAAATATCATCCAAATTTATTTTGTCGCCTACAAAATAGGCCCCAGTTCGAAACACTCATAGGCACTGTTAGGTATGGTCTTCGAGTCCTTCGGTAAATTTTGTTTAAAGATTCACTAGACGTCTTCCACGACGTGGTAATTTAAATTTGAGGAACAAAAAGTCACACGAGATTATATTTGAGGAATATCTCAGATAATGTGGTTTGTCGACTGTTAGACACAACAATAGTTAAAGAAGACAGTCAATATGAATTACATTTCCGCGCGATTTTGACGCGGATTTGGGTTTTGGCTCGTTAACGAAACTCCATTACTAAGTGTATAGGCTGGTATTCTTGAATTTAGATTCCGAATAGACTTATTCAACCCTTTTTGAAAAAAAAATCAGGTCGCTCGAAACAAGCCATGCTGCTACCCGTCTCACACTCAATATCAACCAAAATGGAACGTTGAAGGTCGACCGGAATCAGGTAAGGACTCGGAATTCTTTAATGTTCTGTACCACTGGACTCGTGTTTTCGATAAATTTTACTCATCATAGGCCTTCTCCAATACACACAATGATTCAAGAAATTTCTTTGGCGATATAAACTTTGTCAGAATTCTTTTAGGCAAACTCTTTGTTTGATTAAAATAATTGATTGTCGTGTCCGTTACTTTGTTGATGGTTCAAATTAAAATTCAATAAAACAAAATTTTACTTTATTATCTATTTTATTTTTAACTTTGTGACTATAGTTTCGTAAGCAATGTTAGTATAAAGTTGCTTAAGTCGTACCACGGCCTAAGTGTTACCCCAGTATTATCTCATTTAAAATTTCTAAAAAACAGCATCTAGTGCCGTAAGCCTGAACTATTTAGTCGTACGAGTAAACAAGTGAGTGGTTGGCCGGCTTCGTGAGGCAAAAATAATTAAAAAGTATTTTTTTTACAGTTTTCATTAAAATTTTTGGCTCATTTGTAAGCTTTTTAAAGAAGCATGATAATCCTTAAGTTGTTTTTAGGTTTACATATATTTTTATCGTTCTCTGGCAATCATTTATGCACACTCAAAAGTTTTTTTTAGGTTATGTCAGTGGTTTCGGTTTGAAACTTTGAAGACCTTGTCGTTTAAGTGGTAGCTCTAGATAATTCGTTAATCGTACCGGTACGATTTAGGTATTTACTTGTAAATTAATATGTTATTTATCAGCTGATAAATATGGCGAACAGAAAGTACAATACTTGGAAGCAGGAGGATATGGTCGAAGCTTTACTGAAACATCGGAATAGTGAAATTTGATTTCATGAAGCATGTAGAAGGTATAATATACCGAAGCCTACACTGCGATGACTTCTGAAAGGCTTGAATTAAACAACATTTTGTAGATCTAACGATATGTCATCAAGCATGAAAGAGCAATAAATTTCGAGTCTAGTTTCTGTGGATTAACTACTATGGGATTTAGGAAGCTTGCCTTCGAGCTTGCTGAAAAATTTAAATGACCTCATCGATTAAATAAGAAGAACAAAATAGCCGGCAAAACTGGTATTACAGGTTTCTGAACGGCCATCCTACTTTGTCCTTGCGTGTTCCAGAACCAACATCGATGGCTAGAAGTAAAGGATTCAATAAACAGCGTGTTCATGATTAACTTGATAAATATGAAGAAATACTGGATAAATACAAGTTTACTGCGGACCAAATATATAATATGGATGAAACAACATTATTCATCGTTCGCAAGCTTTTTAAAGTTATTGCTGAAAAGGGCAAACACTAACTGGGTGCAATTACAAACGGAGAAAGGGGTCTAACACCGACAGACATATGTGCGATGAATGCTGCAGGCGAATTCATACCATCCTTATTGACATTTTAGCGCAGTACACTGAATGATGCCTTAAAGGTTGAATGATACCTTAAGTGCACAAGATTAAAAAAAAAAGGACCAACAACAAATTTTACTTTTACTGGATGGTCATAGCAAAATTTTAATAGGTGTTTTTAATTAATGTCTGAATGATTATGGCGTGTTCATATATTTTTTTTCCTTTATTTGGGTTTTTCGCCACTATCTAAAACTCAAAAAATATCAAAAATACCTGTTTTTATTTAAAGACCGCACTAAACTAAACATAAATACAATTTTGCAATTATTAACTCTGTGCTTAAAAACCACATATTTTCAATTAGAAAATGATTATTATCAACAAAATTTCGGAGTGGCAATGGGTTCTTCTCTTTCTCCTTTGATGAGTAATATCTTTATGGAGGAACTCGAGAATGACATATTAAATAAATCTCTTAAAAAACCATTAATATGGCTTAGGTATGTTGATGATATGTTTGCTATATGGCAACATAGCATTGTCGATCTAAATATTTTTTTACAAGATATAAATTCTCGAGAGCCTACAATTAAGTTTACTTTAGAGATGGAGAAGGAGAATAAATTGCCATTCCTCGACACTTTAATATTAAAACAAAACAACACATTAAAAACTACAGTTTACAGAAAACCGACAAACACAGATAGGTATCTCAATTTCTTTTCAAATCACTCAAAATCGGTCAAAACAGGAGTAATTAAAAGTTTATATGACAGAGCAAAACTTGTTTGTACCGACAGTGATACACTACAAAAAGAAACAAATCACATAAAAGACATTTTAATAAAAAACAATTACCCAAAAAATTTTATAGATAAATCGTTTAAAAATTTTGATACTAGACAAAACAGACTAATTATTAATAACAATAATAATAACTCTCAAACAATTAACCTCACAATTCCTTATATCCGCGGTATTTCTGACACAATTAAAAGAGTAGGAAATAAATACAACATAAGAACGACATTTAAAACAAAAAATACTCTTAGATCTCTATTAACAAAGACTAAACCAAACAATATACAACAAAATACCAAAAATGTGGTTTATAAAATTCCCTGCGAATGTGGCAAATTCTATATAGTTGAGACATCTAGACCGTTAGATGTTAGAGTAAAACAGAGTTCGAGTAAAACCTTCTTAGAAAGGGCGATTTTAATAAATCTAGAATTTGTCAACACGCATGGGAATCGGGTCATAAAATCAATTGGAATAATACCAAAACGGTATTAAAAGAATCGGTAACAAAATATAGAAGATTAAAAGAAACCGCTATAATTAATTTAAATAAAAATAACTGTATTGCTATGCCTTCGGTAGATGTAAATTCAATATGGTTCCCGATTCTAAAGAATACAATTAAACACATTTAAATATTTGAATACACAATCAGTACAATAAACAATCACACAGTAAACATTACTTATATATATATATATATATATATATATATATATATATATATATATATATATATATATATATATATTTTTTTTTTTTTTTTTTTTTTGGTAGTATGTCACTGTCATGAAAATCTATTATTGTCAATGTAAGTATCGTTGACATATACAAAAAAATATATTTACTTTCACTCGCCGGACGCATTGGTGCGGCGGTATGAGCGTCTGCTTTGCCGAATCCGCGCTGGAGCGGTAGCTGGTTCGATTCCAGCGCTCGGATGGTTATTTTTCTTTCTTCTGTCCGTTTATCTTTCCTAAATGTTTGTGATTGTTTCTAGGCAAGAGTGTAAAATCCGACTACGAATTACCCCTCAGTCACGCCAGTTAAAGGCTGGGTAAGGCCGGATGCCTTCTGAGAAGTGTTCTGCGTTGGTCACACTCGCCAGTCGGTACGTTTCCTGATAAGACTTATGGGTAGGCACATAACCAAGGGTTTATAGTCCGAAGAGGGTGCTGGCCTGGGTTTGTCGGAAGCTGATGACCGTGGTTCGGAACCCACGTTAAGCTGTAGGTCCAGTCGCTAAATAGCCTAGTTGCTGATGCGCCTCTAACCCAAACACTTTACTTTTTTTACTTTCACTCGTTAGTTTATATATTACAAATTAATATAATTTATTTTTTAGATTAGTTTTGAAAACGGGGGGAGAGTACCCTCCGAAACGTTAACGTTAAAAGTTTGTAACATTTTTTATAACATTTTTATATCTTTAAAATTTTGCTCGTTAGGCAAATTTATTACAAAAAAGAATCACTGAGAACTTTGTCTCCGTTTGGTTTTTTGTTTTTACCCAGTGATTCTTTCTTTAAATAAGAACAGGTATTTTTGATATTTTTTGAGTTTTAGATAGTGGTGAAAAACCCAAATAAAGGAAAAAAATAGGTGTTTTTAGTATTAATTTTTGTAGGTGTAATTTTGTTTCTTAAGAAATTATAGTTTTGACTTTGAGACTGTGATGATTGTAAGTTGATCTAAGACTGACTAGTTTGTAGTTTTTATTTTTTGATATTATCTTTTGTTATTAAGTATTTTTCTATATAGTTTATGATGTAGACTATAAGTGGTATGAATTAGGCGACCAGGCGCCTTAATCGTACCGAAGGTACTTTTTTGAAAAACGTTTAACACCTATTTTGATAAAAGATCTTTGGGTTTCAATGAATGTTCATCAAAAGGCAAATAAATAAAGATTCAGTAGATGCAGAATATTTTATTTCATTTAAATTGTACTTAACATTACAGTACTATTTCCTTAGGGGGTACGACTTAAGCAACCTTACCCTACATTATAAAACAGTTTTTTACAAAACTGAGTTTTAAGTCGTGTTTGAAAATGTAACACTGTTTACGAAACTATAGTCACAAGGTTTAAAATAATAGAGGTGATGGGTAACAAAGTAAAAATATCTTTTATTCAATCTTTGTTTGATTTTTTATTTATTTTAAAAATTACAGAATAGATTTAAAATCGAATAAACTAACAGCTATAAATAAACTAGTCGACAGCTAGCGCCAAATCTCTATGTATAATAACTAACAAAAAAACCTTCAACAACGACTTTGGTTTAAATTTTTAAACAAAATATTTCTTTTTTTTATTAAGTGTTGAAAAAATCACATATATTCTTGCTGCATTATAAATGTAGAAAAATACATCAAATTGTTGTCAATCCATCTCACCAACAATCATTGGATTATTGGTGAGATTCCTGTAGCTCCAGGATCATATAGATATATTTTTTATAAAATTCTCCTTTAATATAGTAGTTAATAAGTTCTCCTATAATCTTCAACCTTTAAGAAAAACAAATCAGTTTTTAAGAAAATATTTAGAAAACTTGGTGTGCATCAAATAAATATTATGTACACCCCTATGTGGTGTAGTTTAATTCTTTCGATTTTGTGGAAGCCATATGTTGTAAGTCCATATACTCCAATTCGAATTATAAAAAGTTATTCAACTCATTTTCGAATTAGTACGGATCAATGACACCATCGGACAGAAAACTACGCCCGATAGTAACCAACCTTGCTAATTTTAATTTCAAATCACCACCTAAATTATATGATATACGGTTCTAAATTACGATCACTTGAGAGCACTTAATGCAGAGTTTTCTGCGACATTCTCACGAAGCTCATCAATGGAATCATTTTTTGTAGATCCATCCTGGTGTCCCTTCCGTTATTTTCATGTAATCATATTCTTAGTTTTCTTCACATCGATCTTTCATTTATTTCATTGTATTGATCATATATATTTATTCAATTTATGAAATGGTGAAATCTTATTACCCACGTAAAAGTAGTGTATATAATAACAGTAGAAAAAACATTGTATTCATTCATATTCTAAAGGTTTTTAACACTTGTTTTCGAATTTTCCTCTTTTCCTCTTTTCTTTTTTTTTCTCATAAACCATATTTGTTTAAACTGTCCCTAACATGATCTTCTCAATTATTAGTCTAATGATAAAAAATGCAATCTGAATGCAAAAGAATTAGTCGTGAAACCAAACTAACTTTTATTTAGTAATTCCTTTTACCATTTATACTTGCAATCACTATTGCAGCACTCCTAATCGCTGTGTAACTTTGGCAGTCTGAACAATCTCCTTTGTTATAAATCGACATAATGGTTCCAATTTGCAAGTCTTGTGAGGTTACGCCCTCAGTCATTATATCGTTTAAATATTCTATTTCTTCTTCTATAAAGGTCTAATATTCCATTTGTTATTTTGTTGTGTTCGAGCGCTTTATCATTTATAATTTTCATTATTGTTCCTTACATTTTAGTTGTCCTCAACTGCAAACTTTGCTTTTAATACATTTTTTTGTCACGTCACGTAAAATGTTATTGCCATCTTTGCATCACTGTTTGAACTAAGAAAGGCGAGTCGAGACTCCAAATCTACACTAGCACGATTCACAAAGTTATGGAAAGACCACAATATTTCTAAATAGGTTTTAAAACATCAGTACCTACACTTCCGAATCATGGACACTAATGCCACTTGCCACAAACGGATTAAAGCATTTGAAATTAACAGAAGCATTCTACGAATTTCCTGGGTAGCACACATGCACAGGCGGCTTCTTTTAATAATATAATAACAATAGCGACGTATACTTCTCTTCTTTAGCCAAAGCATTTGCCGGGATGACCTGAAAAGAGTAAACAAAAAGAGGACGAACGCCCAATATGTCTTAACTTATTAACTATTAATTATTAACTTATTAATATTATTATTATTAACATTATTAACTCGCTTGACAACCGAAGGGTCTTGGGTTCAAATCCTTGTGCAGGCAAGAATGTTTGTGTGGTTTTTCGGTGCTGGTAGTCACTAAATAACGCCTTGAGCTAAACTTGAAGAGATTTACCACTAAACACCAAATCACTTTTTTTAAACTGCTCGACGGACGTTTCGCTAACCATGTTAGCATCATCAGTGTTTCACACCAAAGTTTCCAATAGAAGAATTGAACGTCTTGAGCGTTGACGTGACTTAAACTTAAGAATTACTAGTTGTAGATAGAATTAGTTGTAGAAATCACTGGTCCTTCATGCATAATTAGGCTTTACGTTTTTAAGGTTGCTTTTATCGTTATTTCCCATTACTGCTATCCAGTAAGTAAATTTTAGTCATCTATGTTGTCGATGTCTATTTTCTGATCTTAACTGGTTCAACCATATATGCATGCAATTAACGATATTGGAGCAAATAATATGTACAACTTCTAACATTGGCTTTTAACAGTATATTCTCCAACTATCTTGCAAACTGTGCGCAATTCATTATAAAGCATTTGCTAATAAGGAGAATAATAAAAGACTCAGAACACAACATGATGAAGTTGGTAAAATACGAAAATGAGTCCTTGAAAAGGACGGCCAATTGAATTGAATATATACTGGAGGTCAAAAAAATGTTCCATTGGGTACATAATATTTTATTAGATTAAAATCAAGAAATTCCACTTCATTTAGATGATCGATGTTATTATTATAAGGTAATCCTGGCGTTTTCTACACATACTTGAAATAATCTAGCAGTATCGCCGGCCAGTCGAGAAGGTGT
This sequence comes from Cosmopolites sordidus, assembly GCA_031761425.1. Lineage (NCBI taxonomy): Eukaryota > Metazoa > Arthropoda > Insecta > Coleoptera > Curculionidae > Cosmopolites > Cosmopolites sordidus. Next base: position 304,290 of record JARFXV010000211.1, on the reverse strand, counting down.
AGCTATCGTAGACTCTTCTACAAACTACACTATTTGTCGAGCTGCATGATGACTGGGTTATCTTGCTGAAAAATTAATTTCGGACAAGATTGCCAATTGTCATTATAGGTAGTAATATTTTAGTTATGTAACAAATTGCATTCCTACGCCTATTCGTTGATATTCCTCGCGAAGGATCTTGTGGTGCGCTGTAAGAACAAACGCATAAGATAGGATCAAGTACTTGCCGGATATTTTCATCACTATTCTGTTCAGCAAGAAATCTAAGATTCCATTCGTCACATTCTTGGATACTTTTAGAATGACCAGAACCTCGTAATTGTATATAAATCAGATATCATTTCTTCTATTGGAACCTTTGGTGTGATGCACTAAACTTGAAGAGATTTACTACTAAACACCAAAACACTTTTTTGAACTACTTGACGCACGTTTCGCTAACCATGTTAGCATGATGATTTAATCTAATTCTAAAACTAAACTATGTTCTATTTATATGAAAACCATACCTAACGAAGCGTGTAAAAATCATGAACCGTGAAGTGTACTAAGCCTTATATTAATAATTGAAAAAGTTGACTGAAAGGAATCGGTCCTTTATCTCGGTTCATGATTTTCTTACATTTTTCTATTGAAATGCTTTCATATGCATCCAAAGCCCTATTATTATTAAAACTTTTAATTAGTCTTAAATTACTAATATCTATACTGTGGTCATGTTCGATTGCATGTTGGGTAACACAAGATTTTTCATTTCTCCCATATCTAATGTGGGCAATATGTTCTTCATATCTTGTCAATATGGATCTTTTTGTTTGCCCAATATACTTCGATCACAGTCTTGACAACTAATTTCGTAAATCCCCGACTTTTCATGCTGCTCTACTTTATCCTTTGGATTACCCAGAACTTCTCTTAATTTATTATATGATTTGTACACAAGCTTAATGTCCACTTTTTTCAAAATTTTGTCTAGTCCTCTTGTCAACTGGGCATCAAATGGTATTACCATGAATTTCTTTGTGTTCTGACCCTTTTGAAAAGTCGAAGATTCTTTCAATAATTTTCTGAACTAATGTTTTCTAATTAGTTTATCTATAATATTCTTATTATAACCATTCACTTCAGATACCTCCCTAATTAATTTTAATTCTTTGTTATAATTATCTTTATTTAAAGGAAAATGAATTAATCTATTTACCATAAAATTTAAACTAGCCATCTTATTTTGAAAACTATGATTTCAATCGTTAGGAATGTATCTCGAAGTGGTGGTGGTTTTTCTGAAAATATCAAAATCTAACCTATTTTTATTATTTCTACTGACTAACACATCCAGAAATGGTAAACTATCGTTGTTTTCGAGTTCATGCGTGAATATTATATTTTCGGATTTACTATTTCAGTTCTTAATAAAATCATCTAAATTTTCATTTTTCGAATCGAAAATGGCAAAAATGTCATCCACATATCTTAACCATACCTTCGGAAAGTAACTGAATTCATCTTTTCCTCGGTTTCAAATTTACTCATAAATAAGTTGGCTAAGAACGGTGCCAGAGGATTGCCCATTGCCGTTTCTTCTTGTTGTTCATAAAACCTGTTATTAAGCTGAAAACAATTTTGCTTCATACATAATCTTGTTAAGGAGATGTACTCAGAAACAATTTTGTTATTAAAACCGTTTAACTCGAGTAACTCCCTTAGGTATTTCAAGGTATGTGGAATCGGGACACTCGGAAACAACGATGAAACGTCAAAGGAAACCAAAACCTCACCTTCCTGTAGATGTATATTTTTGACTTTTTCTATGAATTTGGTTGAATTTGTCACAGACCAGGAAGGCAGTTTGTTTGGTAGATTTTCAAATTCCTTTGTTAACCACTTTGCCAAGTTGTATGTTGGAGAATCAATGGCTGATACAATTGGTCAAGTTAGAGATACATTTAAATCTTGTAGCAGCCTTATTTCTCCTTCTCTGAAAAGCAAATTACATGTGCCTAATCCAAAAGTACCAAGATTGTATGCTCTACCAAAAATTCATAAACCAGGAAAATCAATGAGACCAATTGTATCAGCCATTGATTCTCCAACATACTATATTTGCTATATTTGCTATTTCAGAAAAAAAAATTATTATTGACAGGAACGTTTAAAATATGGTTGTTAACTTACTCCCACCTCTCTAGGCGTTGTGAGAGGCTAAGGCTTGTCTTTTAACATTAATACATATGTATATATAGAAAATACAAATCACAAATTACAATTATAAAACTTTTACATATTAAACAAAAAGACACTAACCGCACAACACAATACTCTGCTTTTGCACTTTCACGTACTGTTGATGTTAGATGTTATCTTCGTGTGGAAACAGGATTTTTTTAGGAAATGCTGGCTTAATGTCTTCTAAACTTGTTCTATCCAATACTTCTCACATGCTCAATACCAAGTTAGTATAAATCTCTTATTGTTAGGAATGAAGCAGGTGCTATTTCGTAAGTAACCAGTTTAAGTTAAAAAATACCCATCAGTTTTGATGGATCAGTTCTCCACAATATCCGTTGTAATTGGTATTGGCTAGGGTTTATTTGAACTTGTCTGTATATTTTCACTATGTCTGCGCAAAATATATAATTATGTTTCCGAAAACGAACTAATATCGAAAACAAATCATCTCGGATTATTGGACTTACCATTTTTAAAGTGCTTATTGAATAACCTGAAATAGTTACAGCAGATCCATCAAATACGACTCTTAGTTTTATCGTGAAACTATTCTCCTTTATGACCCCGTGAAGTGACAGGAAGTGGTACTCAAATTATCCTCAAATACTTCATGCATTTGGCCTAAGTTTTCATATTCTCGCAATACCGTGCATACATCCTATCGTTATTTTGTAATTTTCTCTCTAATTGGGAAAATCTGATAAAAGCCATTGTTTTTGAATTCCCAAGACTTGAAAGGCTATCTTTGAATGGTATAGTCACAATGAAGCTGCTGTTCTGGTCCCGAGTACTATTTTTTCAGATGCTTGTTCTAATGATAACATTTCGTTATCCGGTGCCTGTTCTACTTCGAAGAATTTTTGAAGTGGATTTTCGGTTTATATATAATATTTTTAATAAAATTTTATTGGATAAATTTAGTAGAAACATTGATTAAATTAGATAGAACCTACAAATGGCGCGTTTTTTTTGTAGAATTGGGCCGTTTTTTTAAGTTTGATTTATCCAGAACAAAATATATCCCAAACTATATCTGCTCCCAAAAGCATGTCAATATTTTCTGATTAAGCTAAGTAAATATTATTGGGTATTTTTAAATTAGTTGACTCTACTTTAGAGTTTGGTTTATTACTTCTAATATTAGATATGTGACAGGACATTTTCTTTGAAACCGTTTGTTGTTAGATAATATTTCAACCTGACATTCATTTGTCAAATCAGTGGCCGAAAAATGAAGACCTTCAACTTGTATATTAGCATTCGTTTTTGGCAAGTTCAGTAAGTCAGATAATTTTGTGGTGACAAAACTGAATTGAGAACCTGTATCTAAAAGTGCTAATGAGCGATATTTTTTTCCATTTTTGATCAATACCCCGTGAAATGTTTGCACACTGTTAATTGTTGAATTTAAATGTATAAGTGATTCAAATGTATCTCTAAATTCTAACCAAGTTTCATAAACACTTTTAAATATTGCTAATTGAATAATAGGTAGCCAATACATTGGGAATTGACACCTCAATCATTCTGTGAAATACCACGGTTTTCATTTTTCGTAATATTATCTGCCATTAATTTGGCAGCCGCCGAGACGGCATTAAAAACAGTATTTTCAAAGCTTTCTCGCTCCAACATTTGTTTGTCTATATTGGTTCTGTCTGTTATGGTTTGGATTATTTCCTTGTAAAACTTCTGCCTTAATATCCCGCTCAAAGAACCTTTTTTTTTCTTTGATAGAAACAATTTTTCTTGGGAAAAAAACTTTAAACTCTTTCAAAATTTTTAAATATTTTTCATTTTATTCTAAAATACTGTATGAAGTTATTTCCCCATTTCACAATAAATGATCTGCAAGTATTTTTAGACTATACACTTAAATTTGAGTAAATGTGAAATAGACTATTTCAATATCCGAAAATATCAAAATTATGGACATCGCCCTATCCGCGAATCACTACGTACATTAGTCGTTCTACTTATCTAATCTTATCTTATCCAACATAAAAATGTTGTAAATGTGGAACGATTAGGACTCGTTAAAAGGTTTTGGCAATAAGTCAAACAAAAATCAAATGAAAATATTTGGAAAATAATTATATAGGAAAAAAATATAAGGAGTATGTGATAAAATAAATAATACCCCATACCATTCAAATTCTTAGCACTCTAACTACTACATTATGTAATAAGAGGTATCAATATTTTTAGGTAAAAAAATTGATTCGTGAAAATAGACAGCTGACTGAATGACGTTAAAATTCTGACGTAGTAGAAATATTATTCATGCAAAAAATATAAGTCGACCTTTTACAAAACGAACGGATTGAAACCCGGAATAATTTACGCACATTCTCTATATATAAAGGGTGATTATTTTAGTGTGTCCGATAGGGGTCGCTATCAAAAGAACTGAGTGTGCGCGCAAGTCTCTAAATCTGTGTCTCAAATCATCATTACATTAGAGCAACGCTTGCAAATTGTCGAAATTTATTATCAAAGTCAGTGTTCTGTACGCCAGACTTTAGAGTCTTTTATGGTGCACATAATGGCCCAACCTAGAAATGTATTCGCCGGCCGCATTACCGACAAATTTCGAACGCATTTTACGCTGCTCGATATTAAAACAAGACAAGAAAGTGTGCGTTTCAAAGAAAATATCGCCGCTCTTGTTAGCAGTGTTGATGAAGATCCGCATTTATCAATTCATCGCCGTTCGCAGGAATTTGAGCTTTGTTCCTACTACGTGGAATATTTAATTCCGAATTTGAATTGTATTGATATGGTGGAGATGTGGTTCCAACAGGACGGCTCCACATACCATACGACCAATTCGGTGGGAAAATTGTTTCGAGGAACGGACCAGCTAATTGGCCACCAAGGTCATGTAATTTAACGCCTTTTGATTATTTTCTTTGGGATCAAGCAGCGTAAAATGCGTTCGGAATTTTTCGATAATTCGTTCAAATTCACAAAGTGCTCTATAAATCTGACGCACAGAACACTGATTTTGATTATACATTTCGACAATTTGCAAGCGTTGCTCTGATGTTAAACATTCCATGATGATTTGCCAGACTATCGAGACATATGTTTACAGACTCGCGCGGAAACTCGCAGCTTTTGTAGCTTCTGTAGCTTTTGTAGTTTCAGTAATATTGTTCTTTAACCTTGAAGCAGTCGCACGGTCATTTGCTACGGCAGCGGTCACGCGTAAATTAAAAACAAATTAAAGATTTTTGGGATTTAGAAGACAAATTAAAATAAAACTTGTATATCTATCACACTGAATTTATTTAGAAACATTAACCTTAAATTAGGAAATAATGTGGTAAGAAAAATTTTACTTAAATATAAAATAAAATTGAATTTAAAAAATTGCACTTTGGTGAGATTAAATAATAAAAAATAAAGCAGTTTTTATTATTTTTCTTTATTTATCTCTTAATTTTAAGTTTAATTATACGTATGTACGTTCTCATTGGATTAGGAAACATTTTAGCAGCATAATTCTTACTTAAACGAAAAAATAAAATGAAATTTATAAAATTAACAAGTTTAATAATGAGATCAATGAAACAGTAACAAAAATGTTTATTATCTACCGGTATTTAATTCGTTATCTTAGTTTTAGTTTTTTTTCATCATCAGTCACTTCATCACGATAACATAAGTTGCAAAAAAATGTAGTTTGGTCCCGGCATATAGCCCTTAGAAAAGCTACACATTGTGTCTTGGATTGTCTACTCTTTGAGCAGGACATATTTTGCAGTTTCCTTTGCATGCATTTGAATTTCTGTTCTGGTCACAAATTAGTCTTCGCTTACGAACGATTTTTAATAATAAAAAATAAAAAATACAAACTTTGTTAGACGATATTGCAAAAAATACAATCGTGAAGATCGTCGCATGTAATTTTTTCGATGCCAGGCGCGTGTAAACTATTCGACGTTTACGCTGCGACTTAAATAAATGTTTTTTTATTTTTTTCGCCACGATCTAAAACTCAAAAAATATCTGTTTTTATTATTATTATTATTATTATTCACGTATGAGCCCTAGTGGACCACGCGAAGTACAATTAGAGGCGTTTGTTGTTGTTAGCCTTCCTTTGTGCCCATACTAATTTCATTCTTTCGCTATGAGCTTTTTTCCTTTCGTCAGACCAAGTTGTTCCAGTCTTCCTACATTTTTCTCTCTGGCCAACCTTCCAAACGTTAACCTTGTGTCTGAAACAGCCTCTATCCTGAATTTCACTTTGTGTAATATTTGCTGATCTTAAGTCCTCTTTAATTGCAGCAATCCATTTAATTATTTCTACTTTAGCTTTACTCCTATTTTCATAAAATTCGACTATTTGTCTAGTTAACCTACTCGGATTCATCCGTTTGATGTGCCCGTAAAACTTAAGTCTTCTTTTTCTCATATCGCTATGTATATCTGTGTATTGTTTGATTTCTTGGTTTTCTCGAAGTCGGTATGTTGTGCTATTTATTTGTTTGGGGCCTAGGATTTTTCTTACGATTTTTCTTTCCTTCTTTTCAATGTCCTCGATGTCCCTCTTTCCATTCAAATAAGCGTTTCTGTAGCATATAGACATTCTGGCTTAATAACTATGTTGTAATGTCTCAGTTTTGTGTTTTTAGATAGGCATTTTTTGTTGTAAATATTTTGTGTAAGTCTCAATGCCGTTTCCATTTTTTGACATCTACCCTTATTGGCCGCTTTTTCCAACCAATTTTCCATGATTATTTCACCCAAATATTTGAATTGAGAGACTCGTCTGATGTTACCATATTTTGTTTTTAGAAATGGCGTTCTTAGTCTGTTGCAGGTCATGTATTGTGTCTTTTCAAAGGAAATTTGGAGTCCTACATTTTCTGCTGTTTCTTTTAGGATTTCAATCTGTTTCTGTGCCGTTAATACATCTTGAGCTAAAATTGCTAGATCATCAGCAAATGCCAGACAATCAATTTTGATGTTGGTTCTCCCTAGTTTAATGGGCTGGTCAATATTCAGGGCCGACTTTTTTTCACGCCACTCCTGTATTACTTTTTCTAGAACACAGTTAAATAAGAGTGGCGAGAGTCCATCCCCTTGTCTCACTCCAGTTTTAATTTCGAAGGGCTCTGAGATTTCACCCATGAATTTAACTTTTGACCTAGTCCTTGTTCTTTCAAGATTCGGAATAAAGATTCGCGGTCAATAGAATCATATGCTTTTTTGAAATCCACAAATGTATTTTTGATATTTTTTGAGTTTTAAATCATGGCGAAAAACTTAAAAAATGAAAATAATATATGAACACGCCACAATCATTCAGACATTACTTAAAACAAATGTTATCCGTACGTTACGGACTGCGCGCAGGAAGGGCGATTTTTCTTTTCTTCGAACGCCGGCCGCGGTGGTCTGGTGGGTTAGTCACCTGCCTGGCAATCCAAACGTAGCTGGTTCGATTCCAGCGCTCGGATGGGTGTTTTTCTTTAATTCTTCTGTCCGTCTTCCTTCCTACCCTACACACACAATTATATGCACTCATATACACACACACGCGTCCACACATATCCGCATCTAAATGTCTGTGATTGTTTCTAGGCAAGAGTGCAAAATCCGACCACGAATTACCCCTCAGCCACGCTAGTTAAAGGCTGGGCAAGGCCGGATGCCATCTGAGAAGTGTGCTGGGGGGATGCTGGCCCGGGTTTTTCGGTAGCTGATGACCGTGGTTCGAAACCCACGTTAAGCTGAAGATCCAATCGCTAAATAGCCTTAGATGCCGATGCGCCTCTAACCGTAAATCATTCCCTTTCCTTTTTTTTCTAATATACTTTTGGACCTAAAAAAAAGATCACAACAAGCACTAAGCACTGCTGAATACTTAGGTGAAAACCACATTACGATAGCTTCAGTAGTTCTTGAGAAAATGGGACCTAAAGATGAAAAAACCTAACTTTTCAGGACCGCCGACTTTCTGTCACGGTTTGAATTCATCGGTTTTTCGCGATGAAAACAAATCGAAATTGTATCGGAACCATCAGAGTATCGTTGCTTTATGGCTTTTCATTTCGATAGCAATGAATACCCCTACTCTCAGTTGACTTCGTTTACATTATATTATAACCATAATACAGATACGTATGAAGCCGTAGGAACTTGTAATGAAGGGGATATATTTCCTCTTCAAGTGTTTGATGAATTGAACATAGGACCAGGAAAACATTTCATAAAAAATGTGCTCATTGGATAAGAATAGGATAAGATATCCTGAAAGGGCAATGACAGCCACAGCATAAAAAGCCAGGTCCAAGACGACAAAAGCAAGGCGAACAAGGCGTCCAACGAGATAACAGTAGTCAGGGGTTATACACTCCCGACCGTTGGGTTCCACAGTCTCATGTGCAACGCACAACAACCTGCGTCTCCACTATAATGAGTAATGGTTAGTTGCTTGACCGGGAGGAAGCCCCACCTATCCCTTACATTGGAGGGCACATGTTTCGTCTGTTGGTGGTTAGGCTCATCAGGGTACCGACATATGCTCTCTCGCTAAGAATAGGGAGTTCCTCTCCACAATCAAACAACCCATATTTTCGCCGACCTCTTGTCGGATGGCTTATAAATGGAGTTTTTTGATTTCTTTGGACTGCGTCCAACGAGACAACAGTAGTCAGGGGTTATACTCTCCCGACCATTGGGTTCCACAGTCTCATGTGGAACGCACAACAACCTGCGTCTCTGCTGTAATGAGAAATGGTTAGTTGCTTGACCAGGAGGACGCCCTTCCCATCCCATACATTGGAGGGCACATGTTTCGTCTGTTGGTGGTTAGGCTCATCAGGGTACCGACATATGCTCTTTCGCTAAGATTAGGGAGTCCCTCTCCACAATCAAACAACCTATATTTTCGCCGACCTCTTGTCGGATGGCTTATAAATGGAGTTTTTTGATTTCTTTGGACTGCGTCCAACGAGACAACAGTAGTCAGGGGTTATACTCTCCCGACCATTGGGTTCCACAGTCTCATGTGGAACGCACAACAACCTGCGTCTCTGCTGTAATGAGAAATGGTTAGTTGCTTGACCAGGAGGACGCCCTTCCCATCCCATACATTGGAGGGCACATGTTTCGTCTGTTGGTGGTTAGGCTCATCAGGGTACCGACATATGCTCTTTCGCTAAGATTAGGGAGTCCCTCTCCACAATCAAACAACCTATATTTTCGCCGACCTCTTGTCAGATGGCTTATAAATGGAGTTTTTTGACTTCTTTGGACTGCGTCCAACGAGACAACAGTAGTCAGGGGTTATACACCCCCACCGTTGGGTTCTACAATCCCATGTGGTACGCACAACAACCTGCGTCTCCGCTATAATGAGCAATGGTTAGTTGCTTGACCGGGAGGAAGCTCCACCCATCCCTTACATTGGAGGGCACATGTTTCGTCTGTTGGTGGTTAGACTCATCAGGGTACCGACATATGCTCTCTATGAGCATATGTCGGTGCTCCCTATTCTGATGAGTCGAACCACCAACAGACGAAACATGTGCCCTCCAATGTAAGGGATGAGTGGGGGCTTCCTCCCGGTCAAGCAACTAACCATTGCTCATATATATATATATATATATATATATATATATATATATATATATATATATATATATATATATATATATATATATATATATATATATATATATATATATATATATGTTCTTATTACTCAGTTATTATTATTTTTTTTATGGAACTAATACATTACATATTCCTTGGTGCACTTTCATCCATTCTTTAGACTGCTTCTTCATCTTTAGCTTCTAATGGTGAGTTCACGTTTCATTGACTGTTATGAAGTGTCGACGAAACTCAGCAAAACTGCATTTAAATAAGTCTACACGCTCTTGAGAACTCTTTATTTCAATGCGTCTTTGGTCAACTGTTAATAAACGTGCCACAGATCAAGCGGAAACCATTTTCAACCCCAAAATATTTTCTAAAATATAGTGTACATGATCTATTGCAATGCTTACAATATAAGAAAGCTAGTAGAGATGGGGATACTTGGGCCAGCAGTTCAAAGGTCAAAATGACCAGGGCCAATGACGTCATCAAGGTCATGGTCACCAGATGTCTGGCGAATGACGTCATTAGGGGTCAAGATCACCGGATGTCTGACGGATTACATCATTGAAGCGAAGTTCACCGGATGTCTGGTGGATGACGTCATCAAGGTCACGTGTCCTCAGTCAGAGATTCCTGTATACCCGAATTCCTGACGCCATTAATATCATCGATCTAGGTTGCCGGGTGGCGTCGGCAGGTCAATGACGTAATATTACAAAAGGTTCTTTTGCTACATCCTCTCGCCTCGATCGACTTCATCACTTCTGCGACGATCACGCGGTACGGACTACCACAGGTCACTAAGGCTCACCGTTTAAGGGAACCCGATAGTCGGAAAATGAGAAAAAATCATTGTCTTAAAAAATTCTGATCATTCTGATCATCTACATAGATATCATGAGGGTTTGAAAGCTGCAAAACAATTTTTTTAACAAAAAAGTTGGTTTACACATACTTAAAGCTGTTTATGGTAGTGAAGCAATTAGAGGTAAAAGATTTTTTTAATGCTTTGAAAAATTTCATGATGGTAGAGATAATATTGACGACGACCCCAACTAAGACCCATGAATAATGGTTTGAACTAAGAAAAACATCCAAAAAGTGGGTAAAATTCTTTGAAATAATTATATCGATGAAATTTCTGACCTTCATGAATGCACTGTATCTTATTACAATGTAAACAAACTATAACTAATTCCTTTTGGTAATAAAGTATTATGGTTATCGAGATCTTCCATATTCGTGAAATATGGCCCATTCTACTTCTGGTTACTCCCAAGACTGACACCGGTTAGCAAAGGAAAGTAAATTTACGGAATTTCAGAGACCTCAGCTTGGAGGTGATTCCTTAATATAATTCCAAATATCTATTATTTCCCATACACACACTCGCTATTTTAGTTACAAACAAGATATATTTTTCTCTATTTCTGTTAATTTTAATTACTATCCATTTTAATTTCTGGCTTGCCAAAAAATTGATAAAATATAAATAAAATTAATACATATTTTGTTTATCCAAAAATTCGCAATTGTTTATTTTAAAATATTTTATTGCCTTTCAGTACTTTTGAATTTGAACAGTGGACAATTTGATCCGCAATAAATCTAATTGGCCATCACCAGTTTATAGTTTTAATATAATTTATTACTTTTGGTATATAATAAAAATGTAGGTCTGTTTTTAATATTTATTAATTCCACAGAATAATACGAATTTAAATAAATGTGTTTATATATGTAATATATGAAAAAATTAAAAAATAAAGACAAGTAAATAATAAAAACTACTGTGTTTTTTATTACTTGATCTCTCCAAAGTGTAATTTTATAAATTCAATTTTATTTTATATTTAAGCAACATTTTTGTTACCAAATTGTTTCCTAATTTAAGTTAATGTGTCTAAATAAATCAAGTGTGATAAACACACATTTTTTAAAATTTATTTTCTATATCCCAAAAATCTTTCATAGGTCTTTAAAGTTAAAAACGACCGCGCTCTCGCTTGAAGATTAAGGAGTATACGAATTTTAATGATAGTAATTAATTCCTTTTCTATAGAGATTCTTCATTATTCTAGCTTTAATTTCTGAAACATTTTAATTGTTTGTATTTACACATATAACTAAATATTTTTATTGGTCTACACATTTCTCGACAATCTATTAGGATTTTGTTTTTTACGTTTTAGTCGTATAAGTTGTTGATGTTTCCATGAATTTAGTTTTCTTCAGATTTGTTTTGGTTCAAAAGATTCGCTGGCCTATTTAATAATTTGCCTTAAGTCTTAAATTAAATTCTTAAAATAAATTAAAAAGTATTAAATTTTCGAGCAACGCTGCCTCAGACGCATAGAATTATTTGTGATATTTCCTTTGACTTCTGTATCTGACATTTTGCCTTGTAGTCCTTTCTAAATTATTTTTTTTCGAAATATAGATTCAAGAACAATGAGGAAAGAATGCCTGACAAATTTTGATGTGTATTGGCAAAATGTTGTACCTTCGAGAATAATGGTATTAACTTGGAGAGTAATGATACTGTAAGTTTCTTATTATTCGAAGATTCTTGTCGTTTGTTATTTTTTTTTGTGAGTTGTGGTATTATTAATAATGTTTTACTCTGTCCACATGATTTTTATAAGCGCCGCAAGGTTCAACAAGTTAAGGTTTGAAGGACGTTTTCTTCTTCCAAAATATCGTAAAATCACCATATTATTTTATATTTTTCTATATCTATATTTTATGTTATTAACCAATTCTGAAATAAAATATTTTAAGTATTTTTTCTCCTTTATTTGGGTTTTTCGCCACTGTCTAAAACTCAAAAAATATCAAAAATACCTATTTAAGTACAATTTAAATGAAATAAAATATTCTGCATCTTCTGAATCTTTATTTATTTGCCTTTTGATGAACATTCATTGAAACCCAAAGATCTTTTATCAAAACAGGTGTTTTAACGTTTTTCAAAAAAAGTACCTTCGGTACGATTAAGGCGCCTGGTCGCCTAATTCGTACCACTTATAGTCTACATCATAAACTATATAGAAAAATACTTAATAACAAAAGATAATATCAAAAAATAAAAACTACAAACTATAATTTCTTAAGAAACAAAATTACACCTACAAAAATTAATATTAAAAACACCTATTTTTTTCCTTTATTTGGGTTTTTCGCCTCTATCTAAAACTCAAAAAATATCAAAAATACCTGTTCTTATTTAAAGAAAGAATCACTGGGTAAAAACAAAAAACCAAACGGAGACAAATTTCTCAGTGATTCTTTTTTTGTATTAAATTTGCCTAACGAACAAAATTTTAAAGATATAAAAATGTTATAAAAAATGTTACAAACTTTTAACGTAAACGTTTCAGAGGGTACTCTCCCCCCGTTTTCAAAACTAAACTAAAAAATAAATTATATTAATTTGTAATATATAAAGTAATGAGTGAAAGTAAATATATTTTTTTGTATATGTAAACGATATTTACATTGACAACAATAGATTTTTATGACAGTGACATACTACCAAAAAATATATATAGGTAATGTTTACTCTGTGATTGTTTATTGTACTGATTGGGTATTCAAATATTTAAATGTTTTTAATTGTATTCTTCTCTGAATCGGGAACCATATTGAATTAAGTGGCGAAAAACCCAAATAAAGGAGAAAAAATATATGAACACGCCACAATCATTCAGACATTACTTAAAATATTTTAAGATTTAATTTTTTATATTTTGACATAAACTATCTGTGAATATGAATGAATATATCTATGAAATGAATATAATACTATATTAATTTATATTGTTTTAAACTTAAAAATAAGCAGACATCTCCACTTAATAGAATACATTAAATACTTTAAAATTCAAGTGGCCGCGCAGTCATTTGTTACTGCAGCGGTCGTGCGTAACTTTAAAGACCTATTAAAGATTTTTAACTTTAAATTGAGAAACAATTTGGCAACAAAAAATTTGCTTAAATATAAATTAAAATTGAGTTAATAAATTTACACTTTGCGAGATCAAGTAATAAAAAACAGCAGTTTTTATTTTTTACCTGAATTTATCTCTAAATTTTAAGTTTAGTTATATGTATAGACGTTCTCTTTGGTTTAGGAAACAGTTTAGCAGCATAACTCTTACTTAAACGTAAACTAAAATCAAATTTATAAATTTAACAAGTTTGATAATGAGATCAATGAAATAGCAGCAAAATTTTTTATTATCAGCTTGTATTTAATTCGTTATCTTAGGTTTAGTTTTCTTTTTCATCAGTCTCTTCATCACGGTAATATTCATTGCAAAGAAATATAGAGTGATTTCGGCAAATATTCCTCAGACAACGTGTGCATTGTGTCTTGGGTTGTCTTCTATTTTTAGCAGGATATATTTTACAGCTTCCTCAGTATACAATGAAACTTGTGCCTGGTTCGCTACATGAGTTTCCGTATCTTATTTTTAAGTGGTCCCTAATTCTTCTTTTGAGTTTTCTAGGAAGGTACCATCGTAGTTACGGTGACCATCGTAGCTCTTCTCTCTACATACTATTTTATCAGCTGCATTTATGCGCTGCTTCAGCTGCGTTTATATCTGCAATATCTAGAAAACAAAAAAACAGTGTCGAAGGCCTTTTTTTTTGACGTCCAATGTATTTGTCTTTTTGTGTCGATTTCATTAACTGGTCTTCGCCTACGAATCATTTTTAACAATAAAAAATAGAAGATACGAACATTGTCAGACGAAAATTGTATATTGCATTACATTCATTGCAAAAAGTACTATCGCGAAGAGCGTCGCGCGAAAAGTTAGGAAGAAGAAGGTTAGAGATTGAAGGTTAAACCTTGAACATTAAAGATTGATCTAAATTATCTATATTAAATATGACATGTACATTTAATTGAAGGAAAAAATTATATCTTGTTGGTTTATAATTGCATTTTTATTATTCCTTTATGAATACGATTGTGAATAAAGCGTAGTTCAATTCTTCTATTGGAACCTTTGATGTAAAATATTAAACTCAAAGAGATTTACCACGAAACACCAAATTACTTTTTTTAAATGTGCTTAGAGAGGATTAAACAAGTGATATGGTGTCTAGTGGTAAATCTCTTCGAGTTTAAGGAATATTTCCTTTTTATTTTTCTGTCAGTTTGGAATATTGCTCTGACTAATGACCAATGAGATTTTTAATTTGGCTTTTAGATACTTCGTATTAGAAAGTATTATATTATGAAGCTAAATAAACAAATTTAATTTATTTTAAATAATGTTAATATTCATTCTCACCTTAACACCGCTACTGTAATCGAACGAGACCTAGTCATCTTTGATTCCGAACATCGCACAATTTAGTTAATAAAAATAAATATAAATTTAATTAATAATTTAATATATTATATATTAAATATTATTATATATATTATTAATATTATATATATTATTAAATATTATTATATATATTTTATATTATTTAATTAATAATTATTTTTTATGTTTTTATGTTTTATGTTTTATTTATATAAATATTCTTTTTTACAATTTATTTTAATTTGCGACAGATGTTCACTTTTGCGGGCTAGGTATAAATAAAAGAGAAGCGGAGTTCTGTCTACTTGATCGTACTAATTTTCAATATACAATATTTAACTGTGTTATTAAATACTGGTAGCACGACTAGACGAACTATGTTTCATTCGATTACTAGGAGGAAAAAATTCATCTGCATCTTAAGACCGATTTCGTTCTTTAAGAACTCATCAGACGTTTTTTTTTCCCGAAGTAATCCAGATCCAGTCGTCTTTAATTCCGAACGTTGGAAAATAGCAAATATTGAAATCTACAAGGTCCGAACAATCAGAGAAGCTCTTGAAATAGAGGAAAGGGGTATGCAAAAGCATGGAAATAACTTATGAAGAAAGAACAAATGCTATAAGAGCGATCGCAATGACCCGTGGACCTCAGTTGGAATATTTATTCGAAGTGAACAACACTTGAGAATGCCAAATGAAACTTCACAGAACCAACAGATCGATACCCAGAATAATTTAAGAACATCATCTACCATCCGTGAAAATATGTAACATTTATAAAGTTAAAAAGTTTTTCAACTGCATACTTTTATATAAACCCTATATTATTTATTTACACTTATATACATAAGTATCCCGCATTTTATTTGTAGGCTTATATCTATACCTATTCCATTTAATACACTACTATTCCAACATGATCTTTTGTCGTCCTGTTCTAGATTTTATACTTACATTTTGTTATCTATCATGAGCTATTTCTCATCATGTGCAGTCTGTGTGTCTGACCTAATTTCCTAAATTGTTATTCTTCATTCTTGATTAAACATTGAAAAGATTTTACACATATGCGTCCTTTTTCTTCATTTGCTTACGACTTTACGAGATACTGACACCAATTAGTTATTTTCTCTTAATGTAACTGCTTTTCCCGTTATTTACTAATCAATGATGTTTAGTAGTTCCCATGCAACGTTCTTTATATTCCCTTGCTAGCATATTTTCTTTGCTATTTGGTATAATCTGTCTTTAGTTTTCTCTTTGTGTCCCACCCACCTAATTATATATTTACAAGATTTATGAAGCTAACATCATTGTATATTTGATTCAGCTCATGATAATATTGTATTCCCCTGATACAGTGGTCTCTAACTAGTCCATATATGTTCTATAATATTTTTCTTATTTATACTTTTATTAAATCATCGTTTTTTTTTCAGTAAGCATCCCGGCTTCACACCCATAAGTGAGTATATTATTTAAAATATAATAAATAAAATATTTAAAATATCGTATTTATGTTTTTCCATGTATTTCACTGCTTAGATATATAAAATCATTAGTGACTTTAATCACATTGTTCTATATTTTTATATTTGGTGGTATTTTATTGTAATTTTCTTTGTTTTGTCTATATTTATTCGTCAGTCACTTCAGTCGCTTTCTTCTGCTTTCCAATTGTCAAGACCTGCCATATTAACATCATTTGCAGGATGTGTAATTTGTTTACTTTACCTTTCGCTTTGATATTAGTACTTTAATGTATCATCCGCATGTAGATCAGACCGCGAATTGAATTGCAATTATATGAAGATGCGCGATTTACATTGCCATAAAAATAAAAGGCTAGGTATTCACGGCACATTTCATTCTGTTTTAAATCGCAATATTTATCATTTCTGTAAATTATGAGATATTCTTTATTAATAGTTTAAGGTGCAATTTTTTCTAAAGTGAAATAAATATCGAAATGCAGAAACAAAATCGATCTTTTTATAGTTGGATTTAAAATAATTCATTGGTTTGAATACATGAAAGGGATATTTAAAACAAAGAGTGAATATGCTGAAAGACCCAGCGGAGATGTAAATAACAGATCAGTATGATAAAATCATCAATAATGCGCTTAAAATGGTTTACAGAAATACCACCCAATAAGTTTCCTATCCTATCTACTATTCTTTTCACCAAAATAACAACGAAAAAATAATAAGAAGCAGCAGGATTTCGAAGTAGATTCAGTACAATGGATCACATACTGGGTGTTGATCAGACCACAGACAAGTAAAATGAATACACCATGCCACTGTGCGTGGCTTTTATTGACTATGAACAGGCATTTGACACAACCTCAAGCCATACCGGAGGCATTGCTTAACCAAAGTAGACATAGCCTCTGTAGGATGTATGAGGAATGAACCTACAGCGACAGTCATCATGAATAATCTTGAAAATAAAATCAATATAGAACGGAGTATAGTGCAGGATGACTCAATATCGCCTGTTCTTTTCTCAGCCAGCCTTGAAGATATATTCCGTAATCTGGATTGGGAACACTATGGAACAAAAATCAATAGTACATATTTAAGTCATCTTAGATTCGTATGTGATATCGTACTTGTTTCACAAGACCCAGATGAGCTACAAAAACACACTCAAGAGCTGCAAACGGCGGGAGCCATTTGACTTGAGAGCAAAAAGGGTCAGGTTATGTTCAATAAATTTGCCGAGGATAGAAGAATTTCTGTTTTAGAGAGAGATTTCCATATTGTGAATCACTGCATTTATCTCTGAGGGTGATACCGCTCGGGAGGTCAAAAGGTGTGTTAAGGGAGTCCTTCATCCTTCATCACTCAGACAATGGCTGAGTGATGATGATGATATCTGTCATAACATCATGATTTTGCAATAAATCTCAAGAAAAGCTTGACAATTTGTATGCAAGAATGTCAATAAATGATAGTTTAAGTTTTTTTGTAATTGGCGCTACAATACAGACAATAATACCTGAACGGCCTTCATATATGATTATAGAACTCAACGCTTAATTGATTGTATCAGAACATAAAAGTCAAATTTAAAATAACTCGCTTGCTAATACAGTTTATGATTTTGAGATGGTGACCGGAGAACTCAATCTGGGTTACTCAAGGTGATATAAATATAATTAGTCAGTCAGTGTTAATGTTAAGTCAGTGTTAAACAAAACCTAAGCGAATATTTTTCAGATGACATCAAGATTATTTAATTAAACATATTTCCAAACCTTGCATTTGAGACTGCAAGAAAATTATTTTGTTTTCTCATGTGCTACTGGAATCAAAATGTGTCGGGAATGGTTCGTGTAAATATTTAATCCTTTAATAATATCGAAAAGCTTTTACTGCTCTATAGTAGTATAGTATGAGATGTCACCGATATTACATGTAATGAAACTTCCTGGGTAATTAACTTAATTATATGTTTCAAATAGTGATTTGCGATAATTTTAATTTCGTCAGTTTTGAAAAAATTGGGCAGTCTGGCTAGCTAAAATTATTTAGTCTTTATAGTTTAAGCATTTATCTTGAAATATATTTCGTCACTTTCTTATATTTATTATTATTATTATGGATTTAGCCTAAAGGCATTCGCACTCCCTTCAAGGACCGACCCTACAACACCAAAACATATCAGGCACAAGCCATACCCGGAGCAAAACACCCGGTAGAGCCCACACCCGGTACATCCCCGCACTGCAGAAAATTATTATCAATTGATGATAATCTTTATGTCCACAAAAAACACTTTCAACTAGTATTATTGTTATATTAAAATGTGATTTAGCCTAAAGGCATTCGCACTTCCTCTAAGGGAAACATTGACTTATCCCAGATATCTTAGATATCAGAAGGATTAAGCTCTGTGGGGGCCCTTCCATGTTTTCGGGCCACACGGTTGTAGTGGGGACGGTGGATGTCTTAGATTTCCTATTGTTATCCAGAAACTTTCGAACGATTCTTCGAATGTATTCTTTGGGATGATTTCAGTTGATGACAATATGATAGGTATTGTTTCGACTCACTTCATATCCCATTGTCTTTTCACCTGTTCGTGAAGCTCTTTATACTTCAGAATTTTTTCGGTGTGTTTTGCAATTAAATTATTGTTGTTTGGGATAGCTATATCTATAAATAATGTTTTTCTTGCAATTTTATCGATTATAACAATATCACAACTATTGTTATTTAATTTCTGCTCGGTATGCACTGTTCAGTCCCAATACATGCTGTAACTGTTGTTCTCCAGAACTGGTTGCTGATTGTAATTGTAGTATGGAACTTTTTCTGATTCCTTTAGCTCCAATTTTATTGCCAATTTTTGATGAATGACCTTCGTCACTCCGTCGTGCCTTTCGTTATATTATGTTACTGCAAATGCTTCACACTCCCTGTTATATGTTGGATTGTCTCGGAGACCCGGCACCCATATCTACATCCATCATCAACCACACTTCCGTCCCGAACTATGTACTTGAGGTCATTTCTGGTAGGTATAACTGGGTCTTGTATTGCAAGTAGGAAACCTTCTGTTTCTGGAAACATCTGTCCGGCAGTAGTTCGACGCTAATATGTCGACTTGTTCCTGGGTAACCTCATTCAAATGTCTCCCATGCAGAGGCTTTTCTGTCCACGATTGTAATTTCTCAAGTTCTGTTTTTGCATAGACTTGAACTTGATCTTTGTTCAGTCGAAGTGGTGTTGATCCATCAGCCCGGCTTTATGTAGTATAGACGTTTCCGCCTGCTGCAAGAAATATTTCCACAGATTTCCTATTTCTTGGTCCAGTTGCTTACTAATATCGACCAATCCCCTACCGCCTTGCTACACTTCTAGGGTGGTGTTTCTGTGATTTTGTGAGCAGTTAACTATAGTAGTATGAGTAGTTAACTATACCGAACGATAGTTTAGCACTGAACATGCATAGGTGTTGATAGCTTTACACATGTTTCTGCTATTTAAGTCTATTCTGAAAACTTGTCTTGCTCTTTTGATAAATTGACAGGTAAACTCTTATTTTATTAAGCCGTGATCAATTCGGTGTGCTTGGTTCATACCCAGATATTTGTATGTATCTACAGCACTCATTGTCTCGATCTTTTGTCCGTTTTGTGCCTCAAAACATTGTTCAGCAGTTTTCCGCTATTGATGTTTAATATGCGACACTTCTCCAATCCAAACTGCATTCGTATATCACTGGATAATTCTTCCACTATTCTTAACATTTGCTGTAGGTGACTGTTTGATGAGGCAAATAATTTCAGATTGTCCATGTAGAGCAAATAGTTTAGCCGCATAGATTCACCATTACTTTTCAAGGCAAAACTATATTTGGTCGAGTTCAGTCAGATAGTAATACAGAACCAAACAGAACTGAGCGAAGCTCCTTGAAAAATACCTCTTCTGATTGGAATTTCTGTAGTTGTTATATTATGTTCATCTTCTCTAAGTTAGATTTTGGTTCTCTATACTGACATGAAGCTCTTCAAGCTTATTATTATTCTCATCGACTTGGTGTCACTCTCTCAGCTCAAAAAGCTGGAAATCATAAACCGATTCCTCCCTCGCGACGTTGGAGTTGGGCTCGGAGCCTGGGGATAAATTTCATTATAACCCAGAATTCCGTTGGCATTAAGATAACAATTTTCGAACTATGTGGCCGGTTTGCAACAATATAGCTCGTTGTCCCACTTTTATGATATTTCTATTTAGTCCGCAATTTGTTGGAGTTGCAACTTTTGGAGAACCTGTGGCTTATCAATCCCTCTGCGGAAATTCAAAAGGTTCGATGTTGACTTTTTCAAGTTGCCAGATGTTCTTCAATTCATAAGAAAGATTTTCATATTTAGAAATTTTTCCACCTCCGTTTTATATATATTCTGAAACAGTGGTATGACAATGTCAATAATTGTTTCGTGCTTTTTTTTTATTTATTAAGACTATGTCTGGTCTATTGTAGTCGACAGCCCTATTAGTTATTATCGGTCTATCCCAGTAGAGCAGCACATCGTCAGACTCCAGAACTGCTTGAGGACTGTATCTATAATACGGCGGAGTAGATGTTGGTAAAAGACCATGATTAAGTGCCAGTTTTTGGTGGATTCTCTTAGAAAGCTGATTATGCCTTCCTAAATATGCGTTCTCCGTTAAAGTAGGATCCACCAATTATGTGCTCAACAGTCTCCCCTATTTTGCCACACTTTCAACATACATCTTCAGTATTTTCTTTAAGGATATATTTCTTGTAATTGTTGGTTTTTATGACTTTATCCTGGATAGCAATAACAAAATTCTCAGTTTCCGGCTAGTTGATTCTCGTCTAACCAGAGCAGAGAGGCTGTCTTATCAATATTATTGCCATTTAATAATTCGTTCTTCTTCTAGGATATAATTATCTAAACAGTGATGATATATTTTTTCGATTACTAATGATGTAAGTAGAGTACCGAAAGACAAGTTATAGGTTGATAGTTATTTGGTTGCATCTTGTCATTTTTCTTATATAGTAAATATGTATTACTCTCAGATAGAAATTGTGGAATAAATTCGGGGTTAGTTAGTGCTTTACTGAAGCAATGTAATAAATTGTCATGTATGGCATCTAAATATTTAATCCAGAAATTCTGTATTCTCTCTGGCCCTGATCCTTTCCAGTTTTGAATTTTTCTTATAGCATTACGGACCTTTTCTGTTGTAACTTCGGCCACATTCAATTCCCGTAAACCTTCTTGCAGATTTTCGATATCTGAGATCGAGGCTGCTGATGTGTTGTACCTCTCCGATAGTTTCCAAGTTGTTTTCCAAAATTCGTAGCATGTTGTTGGGTCGATGTTTCGGGCATTAGGTTTACTAGGTTATTATTATTATTAGTGTTATTCTCATCACCTGTACATTATCTCAGCCTAGACTGGTCAAGTTTGTAATGCTGAAATGAAAAGGTAATTCTCCCATTCAGCTCAGAAGTTTACGAATTATGTTGCAAGTTTATGGTAATGGATTACCGTAAGTACCATGAGTTTTCAGGTTCTTTGAAAAAGTTTTGCTTGTTAGGTCTTTAACGGATACAGATCATCTGCCATATTTTCATATATTGTGTTTTTTTTCCATTTCGGTATTTCTACAATTTCTGCAATGCCAATTATGAAAGCCTTGATAATTCGGTTTTTTTAATAATTAGAACAATATTCGGCCCATTATAATCAGCCATCCGATCCATTGTAATTCGTCTATCCTAGTTAAAGGTATCGGCTGATTGAAGTTTGTGGAAAGACTAGAAGTTATGGATCCTCTGTAATATGGTAGAGGTGCCTTAACTAATTTCAGGTTCTTTGAAAAAGTTTTGCTTGTTAGGTCTTTAACGGATACAGATCATCTGCCATATTTTCATATATTGTATTTTTTTCCATTTCGGTATTTCTACAATTTCTGCAATGCCAATTATGAAAGCCTTGATAATTCAGTTTTTTTAATAATTAGAACAATATTCGGCCCATTATAATCAGCCGTCCGATCCATTGTAATTCGTCTATCCTAGTTAAAGGTATCGGCTGATTGAAGTTTGTGGGAAGACTAGAAGTTATGGATCCTCTGTAATATGGTAGAGGTGCCTTAACTAATAGCAAGTAATTTAAAGGGATTTGATGGGGTATAATTTTGGATAACTGGTTATGTCGGTCTAGGTATTGTGGGCAAGGATTGAACATCCACGAATATGGTGTTTAATTGTTTCTCCCACACCACCGCATTTCCTGCACAACATCCATATGTAGTATATATATATATATATATATATATATATATATATATATATATATATATATATATATATATATAAGGTTACAGGTAATTAAACACATATTTAGTTAAACATAGCAACAATAGAATTTTGTATGTAAACATTTAGATTGAAGACGAGACGTCAGTGGTGGGGTCAAGGAGGCTGAAAAGTCTAAGCGGTTCTAGAGACACATATGCATACGTAAATATATGTAAAGTTCTAAGTAATTTAGAACATTTAATTGTGCAATATATATATATATATATATATATATATATATATATATATATATATATATATATATATATATATATATATATATATATATATATATATATATATATATATATATATATATATATATATATATATATATATATATATATATATATATATATATATATATCCCCTTTGTGGATCAGACCTTGACGTGGTAAAGGGGTTTGAGTAGGGCAATGAAGCTTTGAGCTATGCCGTCTGGAGTCTATGCTCCTGGGAGGGTCACCCCTGGCGGACAGGTCAAAGCGGAGGCCTCAGACTAACATGATCCAAAATCTGCCAACCCGCATTGGACCAGCGTGGCAGATTACGGTCCATACCTTCAACATGGTATTTCAGTATGTTGAAATATGACAGTACAACCTCAAACACGGCCCTCATTCCCCGGAGGCCAAGGGGCAACTACCTACGGCAGCGGGAAGACCTGCCCCAAGGCAGAGGGTGCTAAGAATCACCGGGTTAGATCAGGCTGCCATTGGACTTTTGACATTGCAACGTTAAATATACGGACTATGAAAACAGAGGCCCGATTGCAAGAACTGTTAATCGAACTTGACAACATACATTGGGATATTATTGGGCTCTGTGAAACACGAAGGAAGGGTGAAGAGTTAATCAAACTGGAACCAACTGGACACGTACTCTACACTCGAGGTACGGAAAATGGCCGATGTGGCGGAATAGGATTCCTCATCAATCGAAAGCTGAAGGACAATGTGGTAAAATTTGAAAGTACATCCGACCGATTAGCCCAATGCGTCATTCAGCTGAATAAAAAGTTTAGGCTTCAAATCGTCCAAGCTTATGCACCAACTATAAGCCATAAATATGAGGAAATTGAGGAATTTTATGATGATGTGGCCCAGCTTTTATA
The DNA here is from genome assembly GCA_031761425.1 of Cosmopolites sordidus. Taxonomy (NCBI): domain Eukaryota; kingdom Metazoa; phylum Arthropoda; class Insecta; order Coleoptera; family Curculionidae; genus Cosmopolites; species Cosmopolites sordidus. Next base: position 280,144 of record JARFXV010000211.1, on the reverse strand, counting down.
CAAGGAGAAATGTAGGTACAAAATCCTGATGGGTGATTTTAATGCCAGAATTGGAACAACAAGAACAGACGAAAATGCAACTGGCCCATATGGAACTGGTGAGCGAGACAATAGAGGTGACAGATTAGTTGATTTTGCTGAAGGTCAAGAACTATATATTATGAATTCATTCTATAAGAAAAATATCAGCAGAAAATGGACATGGAAAAGTCCATCTGGGCTCACAAGCGAAATTGACTACATCATGACCAACGATAAAACAATATTTACCAATTGTACTGTCCTTAACAATTTTAATGTTGGAAGTGACCATCGAATTGTACGAGCAAGGGTTCGGATTGACTGTCGAAAAGAGCGCGAAAAAATGGTAAGATCAAAGAAGGGCAAGGTGGATTCTGGAAAACTGCTGGAGAGAGGAAGCGATTTTGAGATTGCTTTGTCAAACCGGTTTGCTGCGTTACAAGATCCAGAGGAGGTGGAAATATCAGTTCAATATGAAGAAATCGCCAACAATGTACTTCAAACGGCTGCTTCAATAGCACCAGAGGAAAAATGTCTCAAACAAACAAAAATCTCCAGTGAGACCATTGATTTAATGAAGAAACGGCGAGCAATGAGAAATGCAGGTAGTCCTTTTGGCAGGGTCGAGTACACTGAGCTCTGCAAAACTATAAGAAAACGTATCAGAGAGGACACGCGCCGATTCAATATGCAGCTAGTGCAAAAAACCCTGGAAGAAAACAAAGGAATTAACAAAGCTAAACAGAAGCTGAGAAACAAAAGAACGCAAATATATGCTTTAAAGCGTGAGGATGGCACAGTGTGCAGGACGCGTACCCAAATGTTAGAGATTGTCAGAAGGTTTTATTCCCAGTTATATGAAGATCAGAGCCAGTCAGGGACAGCAATACCCACGGAAGAACAATATATAATACCAGATATCCTAGTGGAGGAAGTAACAAATGCTATAGAATTGATGAAGAACGGCAAGGCTCCAGGAAAGGATAGTGTAACTGCCGAAATGCTAAATGCTGGTGGTCGGACGTTACATAAAACACTGGCAAAATTATACCCAAAATGCCTCAAAGAACAAAAAGTACCTGACTTATGGAAAAATGCAGAAGTGATCCTTTTACATAAAAAAGGAGCACAGGAAGATTTAAAGAACTACCGTCCAATAAGCCTCCTATCAGTGATGTACAAAGTTTTCACTAAGATAATTTCTAAAAGAATATTAAAAAAACTGAATGACGCACAACCAAGAGAACAAGCAGGATTCAGAAGTGGATTCAGTACAATGGATCACATCCAGGTTATACAGCAGGTCATAGAAAGGCACAACGAATACACCATGCCACTGTGCTTGGCTTTTATCGACTACGAAAAAGCATTTGATTCCATCTCAAAGCATGCGATAATGGATGCACTGCTTAGCCAAGGTGTAGAGAGAGCCTATGTAAACCTATTAGAATCGATATATGATGGAGCTACAGCCACAATTCACCTTGATGATCTTGAAGTGGGAATTAATATAGAACGAGGTGTACGGCAGGGTGACGCAATATCGCCTATTCTTTTCTCGGCTGGCCTTGAAGAAGTATTCCGTAAACTGGATGGGGAACAGGATGGGGTCTTTACCCCATTAAAGTATTCGATCAGTGCGTTCTACCCGTTATGACATACGGAAGTGAAACCTGGACACTCACATCGCAATCAATTCAAAAACTTCGGGTGGCACAGACTGGTACCTGTATGGGAGGAAACACGTAAATAAGGTTATAGCTAATTAAATCTTATTAGTTAAATATAGCAAAAATAAAAATTTTTATGTAATCATTTAGAAGGAAAAAAAATTCAGTGAAGTTGAATTTTTCTAAACCATTCTGAAGGAATTGTTCGGTCTCGGTAAGTCTTACTGAGTTTTTTAAAACAGCACTCGTATCACGATCGCTTTCTAAGACGTACATTATTCTAATAATGAGTTCAAGTCTTATACGAGGTACTCTGTAATACGTTAATTTTCAGAAAAATGTAGGTCCTTATAACCTACATGGGGGGGTCTTATCAATGCAGTAAACATTTAAAAAATAAAAAGGCTCGAGCTGTTGACTGTCAACTCTATATAAAATGTAATATTAATAGTAATAATAATAATAAGTTTATTAAATCCAAAAGACATTAACAAAATATATAGATTAGGTCGAATAAACAATACATAGCATTGAACGGTAATAAAGATATTCAAAAATAATAACAATAATAAAGCAACAATAAAAAAAACAATTATTTAAAGCCCAAAACATTATCAACACTTGGTAAAATAATACTCCAAGCTATAAAAGGCAGCGCGCGCAAGGAAGTCTCAGATCAACCTTCTAAAGGTTTTGTTTTTCACAACATTCTTGAGCTTGTCTGGTAGGTTATCATATAATTTAGCCCCTGCATAATACACACTATTTTCAAATACTATTATTAGTATACCCTTAAATTGGAATAGTGAATATGACTTATCTTAAAAGTGTATACTCTATAGTATATCTGGTATACTATGGTATACTCTATAGTATATGGAGTGGTTGAAAAAGAAATAAACTTAAATAAAACTGATCTTTTATTTTGGGGAAATATATTACAAGATCCTATATCTTGAATATGTGTATATCGTGAATATGAATTTTTGTATCATAATTATACCTATATAATGCGCGCGTATATGGCACGACTATATACAACGTAAGAAGCTCAATTTGCTGATTCTAATTAGTTAATAGACAATAATATTTATTTTTAAGAATATTTAGTATGTATAGTGTATCAAATTTATTACATCAAATCATTAAATCGCAACAAATGTTGAAATACAACCAATATTTAATATATAGTAATAATAAAATACATTTGAGCAATTTCTGCTCGCACCGGTTAAAATATTTATTGGTATAAACATCACATTATTGGCATTGACAACAAATATTCTTTATAACGAACAACATTGCAAAAGATATAACAAATACAATGACACAAATATTAGCAAAAGGTGCATAATTTTCATATTCTTTATTATTTTTAAAAAACTGGTCTTCAAAAACTGGTCTTTTCGTAGTATTATTAATATTGATTGTTCTATTATCACATTGAAAATTGCTTTGGTAAGTTTCGGACAATTAATATACCAGTTCAATAGTGGTCCATTTCTCAGATTTCAAAGTAATTACATTCAAAAATTAAACTTTCTGTACATGTACATAGTAGATGTACGTAGTAGCTGTACATTTTACCTTTAGAATCAGGTACCACCGATTGAAATGTTGCAGTCCTTCCATCTATAACTCAATAATATGTTGGAATCCATGATTTGTTATTTAAATAACTATTCATTTCTACTTGAAGAGTTATTTTTCCTTTTGATGGTGGTAATAATAATAATAATAATAATAATAATAATAATAATAATAATAATAATAATAATAATAATAATAATAATAATAATAATAATAATAATAATAATAATAATAATAATAATAATAATAATAATACCAATCACTACTGATCGAACGGTTGATTATAACAGGCCGGATATTGTTCTAATCAACAAAAAGGACAAGAGCGCTTTTATAATTGACATCGCAGTGCCACTATCTCACAACATTAGAAAAACTGAGATAGAAAAATCCACAAAGTATGAAAATCTGGCATACGACTTGAAGAATCAGTGGAAACTGAGTAAGGTAGATGTAGTGCCCTTCGTTATATCCGCCGAAGGCCTGATAAGTAAGAGATTTTCAAAGAACCTCGAGAGCCTCGGGATCTCGAGATCGATTGCCATAGTGGGACAGCGTGCCGTGCTCTTGCAGACGTGTCACATTGTTCGTAAGATATTATGCTAGGGTGAGAGGAGCTGAATTGCTTTTTCATCTTGGCATTGGAATACCGGCCAGCATGAGCTGAGATTCTACAGTAAGGATGAGCAGAATAATAATAATGGACTACATAACTTCTGGATTAAAAACTTTACGGTGGCCCACCGCCCACTTGCTAGTGCATTTAAAGAGGTAATGATAAATCCTGATACTTTCCCGAATTTTTTAATGGAAGGCAATACATATCTTCTGTACAAAAAGGGTGATGCTAAGCAACCCAATAACTACAGACCCATCACGTGTCTGTCAGTATTTTATAAATTGTTGACAGCCCTAATCAATGAAAAAATTTACAAACATTGTGATGAAAACAATATTTTTGAAAAAGAGCAGAAAGGATGTAAGAGCAAGTATGGGATGCAAGGAACAGCTAACGATCGATGCTGTAGTTCTCGAACAGGCGCGGAAAAGAAAACGCAACCTAAACATCTGCTATATAGACTACAGGAAAGCCTTCGATAGTGTTCGACACGATTGGTTACTAGAAGTCCTGAAGATTTATAAAATAAGCCTTCCCATCATTAACTCCTTAAGGTGCCTGATGGGGAAAAGGAAAACAAATCTCTTTATCGATCAACAATGCATTACAACTCCGAATATCGAGAGGGGAATTTTTCAGGGAGATTCCCTTTCTCCAGTTTGGTTTTGTCTAGCCCTAAACCCTATGTCTACATTACTGAACAACAGTAATATAGGATATAAACTAAACATGAGGAATCCACGAAAGTTCTCGCACCTACTATATATGGATGACCTTAAACTCTATGGAGAAACTAGAGAAAAACTAAACTCCTTAATATAAATGGTCGAAGAATTTAGTAGGGATATCAAGATGTCATTCGGACTTGATAAATGCTCTACCATTAGCATTCAAAAAGGAATAGTCAACAATCAACATTCAACACACTGTAACATACAACAACTGGCACCAGAAGAATCCTATAAATATTTAGGTATACCTCAAAACGAGAAATTTAACCATAGCCAGTTAAAGAAAGACTTTTCTACTATGTACGAAAAGAGGCTTACAAAACTTTTAAATACCAAACTGAACAGTGGAAACCTGATTAGAGCGATCAATGGATGGGCAGTGCCAACTCTGACCTATTCCTTTGGTATTGTTAAATGGTCAGAAACAGACCTTGATGGACTGGATAGATTAACACGTCGAACATTGACAAAATTCCGATATCTGCATCCAAATTCATCTATGAAGCGACTGTACATTCCAAGAAAGTTGGGAGGCAGAGGCCTCGTGAACATTAAGAACCTTTGTCTGAACCAGGAGAGTAAGATGAGAGAACGCTTCATTAATTCAAGCAGCACGCTAATGAAGTTGGTTGCTAAGGAGGACCGGGGTTTCACCCCGTTGAACCTAAATAAATTGAATCGTGTTGATGGTAGAACAACACTTACGGATTGTGTCCGTGAATGGATACAACAGACACTGCATGGACGGTATCCAAAGTCACTCGAGAATGATACCATTGATGGACCATTGTCTCTAAAATGGCTGACCGATGGGCTGTTGTACCCAGAAACAGAAGGTTTTGCGACATCTGTTCAAGATAAGGTAGTAAGAACACGGAACTATGAAAAGCATATACTACACATGGATGTTGTCGACCGATGTAGGAAGTGCGGTATAGTGGGGGAAACGATTGAACACCTTATCGGTGGGTGTGCAGTTCTAGCCCCTAATGCTTATTTAGGAAGACATAATCAGCTGGCGAAAATTATACATCAGCAAATTGCATTAAAGTATTCGCTATTAGATAACGCACCTGCTCCATATTATAAGTACTCACCTTCTCCCGTATTGGAATCATTTGATTCAATCCTATACTGGGGCAGACCAATCACAACAGATCGAACGGTCGATTATAATAGACCAGACATTGTTCTAATTAGTAAAAAGGAGAAAAGGGCTTTTATAATTGACATCGCAGTGCCACTCTCTCATAATATCAGGAAAACCGAGTTGGAGAAAACCACTAAGTATGAAAACCTTGCGTACGATTTGAAAAACCAGTGGAAACTGCATAAGGTAGAGATAGTGCCTTTCGTTATATCCGCCGAAGGCCTAATAAGTAAGAACTTTTCAAAAAATTTGAAGAACCTTGGTATCTCAAAATCGATTGCCATAGTGGGACAACGTGCAGTACTCTTGCAGACATGCCACATTGTTCGTAAAATTTTATGCTAAGTGAGAGGAGCTGAATTGCAGGAGCTGAATAGACCAGCTTAGGCTGAGATGCTGAGTTCAGTACGAGGATAATAATAATAATAATAATATATAATCTGCTAATAACGATAGATGAACTCCTAACATTTTGTTTTACTGTACTACTCACAGGGCATATAAACAAACATGACATTTTAAATGAAGAGCAAAAGGAATATCGAAGGGAAATGAAGGGGTGTAAAGAACACCTCATTATAGATTTAATTATATTGAAATATGCTCGAAAGAAAAATCGAAATTTATCATTGTCATTATCATTTATCATTATATCATTGTTATATAGATTATTAAAAGGCATTCGACTCGATTCCACACTCTTGTCTAATTAAGATACTAACACTATACAAATATCCAGCCAAAAAACCATCCAGCTTTAATAAAAATACTGATAAAAGAGTGGCGCACCACTACTTATTTATTGCAAAATGGAAGTACCACAAACACTGAGGAAATCAGAGTGACAAGTGGCATATTTCAAGGGGATTCATTGAAACCTCTGTGGTTCTACCTGACACTGAATCATTTCCATAATTTGATTACAAAGACACAAATCAGATTCAAACTTCAAAATCAAAATGTATCGCATCTACTATATATAGATGATTGTATGCATCATCACCACCTATATTGCAGCAACTCATTCTGGTTGTAGATACATTTACAACTGATATTAACATGCACTTTGGATTAGATAAATGTAGAACTATTAACATAAAGAGAGGGTCTAAGTTAGAGATTACAGGGTTTGTCACTGCGGAACAAGAATATATAGAGCCAATGCAGGAGGGCGACGTATAGAAATACCTTGAAATACAACAGTCACAGAGTTGAACCTACCATAAATATAACTATAATATATTTATGGTAAGAACTACCATAAATATATCGTTAAGAATGCATGGGTATCAAATGACAAATGTATCATATATCAAAAGCCTGAGACTATTCAACATATTGTAGGTGCATGTAGTAGACTCTTCCAGACGGACTATCGTCACCTTCATAACCAGGTGGCCATTATAGTCCACCAGCTACTTACTTGCAAGTCGTAATGGCTTTATAACAGAGCGAGTTCCCTATTATAAATACACCCCAGAGGCCCCAGTGTCGTATTTATAATAGGGATATATTATAATAGGGATATAATATTATTCTCCAATCGTTTTCATCATGAATTTACCATTAGTTTATTCATATTATTACGAAGTATTTCAATTTCGTCCATAACCGACTTTATCATAAACCTAACCTCTGATAAGATCTGTTCTTGATTATCTATGTTCTCTCACCAACTATAGATGTAGTATTTTCCATTATGTGCATCAATTGTATGTTTTTTGTATTCATGTCATTTATTTTTTTACTTAGAAATCAAGATTCAAATTCAGATCCAATGATAATCTATTAATATTTCCCTATTGACCCAAGAATGAATTGAAAGAATCAAGGTTCAATTCAGATCCAATAATAATGTATCTACATATTTCTTGTTGACCGCATCCAATTTTTCTGTTGGTTACCTAACATTTGATAAGATCTCTCTTGAAGATATAGTTGTATCCATTTTATCTATTTTTGCAGTTATTCTTTTATTTAAGGATTTAAGATGCAAACTCAGCTTCAACAATAAATTATGAACACATTTTTTGTTGGTTGCATCCAAGTCGTCTATTGGTGGTCATAATTTCCATCATTTGTGAAATGTAAAGCCGATAGCATATGAATAATAGATGTAGGTTTCCGCTTATCAGTTAACGAACTACCGAACTTGTTCATTGATGATTTGTAAATACATAACTCCAAGTTTACATAATTCATTTAGAATACTCTTTATCTTATTATGATGATTGCTGTTTCCGACTTCTTGGAAGGCATCCAATTCTATTAACCTCTCGACTAAATTAAGTCTGTTCCCTATAAAACTTGTTGAAAGTAAAGGCTGTATATAGCGCTTGTATTTTGCTGACCTGGTTTCCGTCATCTGGTTGAAAATATCTTCTGTAAACATTGGTTCGATATAAAATATCTTCAAATTGTTCATAATCAAGTTGCAAAGGGTCAACCGGACAAATAATAATTCATATAATCCTGTAGTTTCTTTATATGTGACATTTCCTATTTTACTGTCTCCGCTTTAAAGAAAATTAGCTTTTTCGGCGTCAATTAGTTATCAGTCATGCTAGGGTCCGAATAATACAAATCAACGTGTTCGCAAGTTAAGTTTTGATACTGATATAAATAATCAATATAGCTTTGAGAACGTTCATGAATGGATTTTTGGAGATTGGCATCGGTTTCTGCTCGTGTTGAGTAAAAAACATCATCAACTTTATCACTAAGATCAATAGTATATGTTTCAAATATTAATCTATCGGTTTGACATTCCCTATCCTTAGCGATTTTCTTTATATGGTTTTGATCAGTACCTAATAACTTTTTTTCATCCCTTACAGTTTCCCTCTTGATTTCCTCTTTAATTTGTCTGTTGGTTAATTATTGACCAACGAAATTTTCTGTCAACTTAACCAATGTTTCTGTTATAGGATTTATACATCTATGTATGGCATTATCTTCTTCATTTCTATCCAATTTTAAGGCTAAAAACTTTTTTCTTATAGTATTAGCTGCTTCGATAACCTTTCGTTTTGTAACTTTATCTTCTTTACTTAAAATAGGGGACATTATTAAAACTTAAGGTGATAAACAGACTGGATAAACAGCTAAGCAGCCTAATAATAGTTTAACAGCTTGATAAACAGCCTGATAAACAGCCTGGTGAATAGCTGAATAGATAGCTAAACAGATTGCTAAACAGCTAAACAGCTTGATAAATAGCTAAACAGATTGATAAACAGCTAAACACACGCATAAACAATTAAACAGTCTGTTAAATAATTTGATAAACAGCTAGACAGTCGGCAGACAGATAAATAACCTGAACTGACTCGGTCCTGACTCGGTCGATCCTGGTCCTAAATTATTCGGTCCACAAATATCAGCACGAATTGAATTTAGTAGCCATTCACTATATTGTTTTAATGCTTCAGATTTATTTATATAAGAATTATTAACATTAATATTAAGAGTCCGTTTTTCCTCACGCATAACTTATTTAAGTACTTGCTCTTTCATTAGTACACTTACACTTTCATTAGTATTGACTACTTTGAAAGATAAGGGTCTCTTTGAACTTCATTTACCTGGTTATTTTGTGGTCCGGGTACTAAGCTTAAAGAACGATTAGCTCATATTGATTCCCCAAAAAACAAACTGGTTAGCTATTGTAAAGATCACGATATTGAATATTCAAAGCTTAACGATTTAAAGCAAATACATCAGGCTGATAAAGTTTTAGAGGAAAGAGGCGTGGGCGTAGTAGAGGTGTAGGCGAAAAAGCTTTAGTTTGATTTGGAATAAATGCAAAGAAAGCTAAGCGAAAAATCGGAATGGGTCAACGATTAAATAATTTAACGAAAAAGCTTACAAATAGGGAACTAAAATCATTTAATTCGCAGAATGTTAGCAAAATACGGAAATATTTTAGCAACTTTCAGGATGGTTCGCTTAATGATACCGTTAAATTAGCTGTTCAGGTCGCTAAAATGTTCTTGAAAGATGCTGGTGGAAAGAAGGAAATTAAACTACCTTGAGTTATAAAAGTATCTAAAATTGGAGGGAATTCTCCCTCATATTCCAATTTTTGCTGGACTGAGTGCTTTGGGTGCTTCGAACGGAGGAGCCGCTTTAATTGAAAAAGCAGTAAGTAAGGCACATATAGCGAAAAGTAAATTGAATGTGAATAAAAGACATGATTATATGAAGCTATTGCTATGGGTAAAAAAATGGTATTATTACTCAAGTGATCCATCATATACATTATAAGAGTTTACAACAGCTGTTGATCCTGGTTATATTATAAATATAGAACCATGCAAACTTATTTATTTACCAATAAAAAGAAACAGAATTGATGATATTATTGTCAACATACTGGACCAGGAATCAAGACCGGTTCATTTTAGAGAATAAGAAATTATAGTAAGATTAGAACTTAAGAAAAATGGTCTGGGTATTTAACAATCATAGTGCTGGGGAAACAGAAGGATATTTTTAGTTATTAGTAATAATAATCAGCATTCAGTCTGTAACCAGACAATATCACAATCGCTAACAAATCAAAATATAACTCTTCTTCATTCAGTTGCATACAAATATGACTATCGTGTCAGAAAAACTGCAAATATTTCGACCGATAAACACAGATGAATCCATTTCTCGAGAATAATGGCATACATATCATCCATTCACCAAATCCTTCAACTACAGTGGTGAAATAGAAATTGTAATTCAGCAGCAGGATGTATTTATGGCTATAAGTCAAGCAGAAGTTGAACGGTTGGGAAAACTGGAACTTATGTATCTTAGCAAATAATAATAGTGCTTTTTTATTTGAAACATTAAGCTATGAACTGGATGGAAAAGAAATTGAGAAAATTAAGGATCCTGGTCTTGTTAGCACCGTTAAAACTATCTTATGTCTAAATGATTAGGAGAGCAAGGCTCCTCAAATCGCTGGATGGGACTGGCCTTCAGGAGTAGTATGTTCATCGTTCGTTAAGGAATCAGGCAATTTCAATTCATTAATATTACTTAATTTTCTTTATGGTATCTATTCCGACTACAAGAATGTAAGAATGGGAAAACAGAACATTAAACTAGCAACAGCTAGAACTGATGATAATTGTTATCTAAATATTAATGGAAATAAAAAAAACCATCATAACAATTTCATTCATTGAACTACGAGTTAAACATATTTACCCTAACAATGTTTTAAAACTCAAATTATTTGAAGAATTAGCTAATAGTCATATGTTATGCCTTTTAGAAACCGAGAAATTCACGAGTTACCAGCACTTAGAACAACAAAAAAAATTGCACCTATTTTGATAATTCTAGCATTATTAATGTTAGACTTTATTTAAATTCTGAAGTTTACCCATATGAATCGTTAATTTAAATTTGAGTAATAGACAATTTTCGGAAGCTTACAGGATGTATACGGAGTTTCAAAAATCCTATTTACAGAACATATTGCGAACCATTACTTAGTGTTGTGAAGTTTTTACATCGTCCACTTTTCGTCATCGATTGTTTTAAACAAAACGAAACAATTAAAAGTGGTGCTGTCGATATAAAGCCCGAGTTTCAGAGCTCCGAGAATTTTTCAAATGATACTCGAGCCTATTGCATCATTGTATATGATCGAATTTTCGACTAGTCCCCTCTCAAAGGAACAGTAAAAACAATAATGTAATATCCAGTCGTTCATTGTACGGGGTAACATTTGTGGCAGAATATACTCGGAGGTATTTTATACCTGACTTTGACCTAAAGAAATTGGCTGTATACGATAAAACACGATCATTTAATGAAATTTTGTCCCAAAATTATTATTAAACCACCGGAAATAATCCATATAGAATTTTCAGAAGACGTTGGAGCAGCGCCAAAATTGGATAAGGTTGAACAGTATAACGTTTGTATTGTATTTAATTTAATAGTAAATATATAATTCTAGTATTTTTATTTTTAGTTAAGATAACAGTCCCTATAAGGTGAACAATAAGAACGTATAAGGTGTAACACATTTAGTTTGATTTCATGTAATAAATATATTGTTATAATAACTCAGTATTTAACTTTTACATAATAATGATTTAAAACATATAAACAAACATTTAATTGTGTCCCTTAATTTTCCTAGAAAGTCCAAGTAAACACACGATTGTTCTTTCTAGAAGTAACAAGATATTTTATCTTCCACATACCCCTTGTACGCAATGTGTATTCCAAGACAGAATTAAAAGACGAGATGGACAAAAACATCTGAATCCAAAGCTTCTTACGTTGTATAGCAGTGGCGTCAACGAGGCGATCGCATTTCGGTTCAAGCTATTAAAATTACACAAACAAAACGTTGAAGGAAAATATCACCATCCCGACGTCACGATAGTGATAAAGTACAAATCAAAACAAAATGATATATCATTTGCATTCAGTGGTGCTCCTCTCTCAGTTCACGATGACACTAAATAGTACTAACCGTAACAATAAATAAAGAATTGTTATCTAAATTACCTCTGCAGTAAGTCAAGCATATGAATAATGACTATTTTATGTAAGACGAATTGGTTGTACGTATATACCTTTTTTTAGGAAAGTAAGACCTAATTAGCGTTATACGAATATAGGTTTATTGTATCATAATTATACCTATCTCTTGTAATATATTTCCGCAAAATAAAAGATCAGTTTTAAGTTTTTTTTCTTTCTCTACCATTCATCCAGATATACTATACAGACTTTTAAGGTAAGTCGTATTAGCTATTCCAGTTTAACGATTTACTAACAATATTGCATTTTATATAGATTTGAGAGACAATATAAACCGGAATTTTACAACTACTTTCCTCAGCTAATCACGAGTGAGCTGTCAGTGTAGGTCGTTGCAGTGTAATGTATTAGGAGTGGCGGAAACACTTGGTGAGCTGTTTCGCTCAGTTCTTTTGTCACTACAGCCATGAGTGAGGAACCGGTTCCACCTTTCGTGGCGAAATGGGTTATAATAAAGGTTTTAACCAAGGAAAGTGTTAAACCTTCCGAAATATTAACTCGATTGAAGGTTCAGTATGGGGACGATACCATGTCTAAGACCCAAGTATTTGGTTGAGCCAAGAAGTTTAAGATTGGACGAGGAAGTGTGGTAAATGTAAGTCACAATCGACGTCCAAAGTCAAGTGTCCCTACTGAAAATATTGGTGCACATATCGAAGGCGACTGGCAGCTCACTATTCGCGAAATCGCTTTAGTAAGGCGGGTATTAGCTTTGGAAGTGCCCAAACAATCATAAGAAATCATCTTGGCTTTAATAAAATCTGTGCCCGATGGGTTCCAAAGTTGTTGACCGAAAATCAAAAAAACATCCGATTGCAAATCAGTAAGGAACTTCTGAATCGATTTTGGTGGAAAGGAGATACTTTTTTAAAGCGTATCGCGACATGTGATGAAACGTGGATGTTTATATATTATATACATTGACTATTGACCACGAATCTTTATTCCGAATCTTGAAAGAACAAGGACTAGATCTGAAAACGCTGGCAATTATTAAAGCAACGTTAACTAACACGAGGTCAAAAGTTAAATTCATGGGTGACATCTCAGAACCCTTCGAAATTAAAACTGGTGTGAGACAAGGGGATGGACTCTCGCCACTCTTATTTAACTGTGTTCTAGAAGAAGTAATACAGGAGTGGCGTGAAAAAAAGTCGGCACTGAATATTGAACAGCCCATTAAACTGGGGAGAACCAACATCAAAATTGATTGTCTGGCATTTGCTGATGATCTAGCAATTTTAGCTCAAGATGTATTAACGGCTCAAAAACAGATTGAAATCCTAAAAGAAACAGCAGAAAAGATAGGACTCCAAATATCCTTTGAAAAGACACAATACATGACCTGCAACAGACTAAGAACACCATTTCTAAAAACAAAATATGGTAACATCAGACGAGTCTCTCAATTCAAATATTTGGGTGAAATAATCATGGAAAATGGGTTGGAAAAAGCGGCCAATAAGGGTAGATGTCAAAAAATGGAAACGGCATTGAGACTTACACAAAATATTTACAACAAAAAATGCCTATCTAAAAACACAAAACTGAGACATTACAACACGGTTATTAAGCCAGAATGTATATATGCTGCAGAAACGCTCATTTTGAATAGAAAGAGGGACATCGAGGACATTGAAAAGAAGGAAAGAAAAATCATAAGAAAAATCCTAGGCCCCAAACAAATAAATAGCACAACATACCGACTTCGAGAAAACCAAGAAATCAAACAATACACAGATATACATAGCGATATGAGAAAAAGAAGACTTAAGTTTTACGGACACATCAAACGGATGAATCCGAGTAGGCTAACTAGAAAAATAGACAATTTAGTCAATAGTCGAATTTTATGAAAATAGGAGTAGAGCTAAAGTAGAAATAATTAAATGGATTGCGGCAATTAAAGAGGACCTAAGATCAGCAAATATTACACAAAGTGAAATTCAGGATAGAGGTTGTTTCAGACACAAGGTTAACGTTTGGAAGGTTGGCCAGAGAGTAAAATGTAGGAAGACTGGAACAACTTGGTCTGACGAAAGGAAAAAAAGCCCATAGCGAAAGAATGAAATTAGTATGGGCTCAAAGGAAGGCTAACAACAACAAACGCCTCTAATTGTACTTCGCGTGGTCCACCAGGGCCCATACGTGAATAATAATAATAATAATATACATATATGAAAGATGCACTTGGAGGGGTACGATTCGACAACAATTAGGATGTTGAGGACTTAACGCGTAATTGGCTGATGACCCAAACTCATAGTTTCTACGATCAAGGAATTCACAAGTTTTCAAACCGCTGGAAAAATAAATCGCTGTGTAGAGCGTGAAGGAGACTGTGTCAAAAATGATCAATAGTTTTTTGTATTATTTTATAAATAATGAATAAGTATAAAACAATTTCGGTTTATATTTGATTCACCCTTGTAGAATAATATAAGTGCTCGAGCGATCGTGGTACGGGTGCTGTTTTAAAAATATCAGTAAGACTTACCGACCCAGAACAATTCCTTTAGAATGATCTATAAAAATTTAACTTGAACGAAAATATTTTTCCTTAATTTTAACTTTTAACAGCACAGCGTATAACATATAAACAATTCAACATATGTTTACTACAATAATTTTTATCAACAATAGTTTATAATCTGGCGAGACAATTCCTTCAGAACGATCAAAATTAACTTTCAACGAATGATGTCAGTGGGTTACATCACATCCATAAAATAATTTTGTTGATAAAATTATAATTTATAACGATTTTTTGTCAACCTGTCTAGATGGTCGCCTATCGGTCTACCTGTCAGAGCATTCCTAATAGAGTATAATAACATCAAATCTATACGACTATTTTGTTTTTAATTTTTGTATAATCTAGTAGTACGATATATATATATATATATATATATATATATATATATATATATATATATATATATTGCACAATTAAATGTTCTAAATTACTTAGAACTTTACATATATTTACCTATGCATATGTGTCTCTAGAACCGCTTAGACTTTTCAGCATCCTTGACCCCACCACTGACCTCTCGTCTTCGATCTAAATGTTTACATACAAAATTCTATTGTTGCTATGTTTAACTAAATATGTGTTTAATTACCTGTAACCTTATTTATGTGCTCCCTCGCATACAGGTACCAGGAGTCGAGCCTTACCTCCCCCTACTCCTTTACAACTGTCTTGATGCCATTCGAAAAGCCCGCGAAAACAGTTGTTATGGACCGCAAGGTTAGTTCTGATTTTTGGTGGTATAACGTCATCCCAAAAACGCACGAAATCATCCATTCGTTGTTGTGAACCAAAATTGAGATTAGGTTATTATTTTGGTTCCGTATTCAAATAGTATATCTACTCCCGGTCCTCCTTGCAAACGAATTTCGTTCGTACGTTTTGATGAATTTCATTTGAACTAATGTCTCATCCTAGTCTCCTGATTGAGACTAGGATGACCTGTTGTAGACTATTTTGGCTGTAAATATCGGAACTTGGTCAATGTTCACCGTGCCAAGTTCATCTAGATCCGTTTTATACTATTTAATAACGCCAAAAGAATATGTGAGAGTTGGCAGTGTCTACCCATTGATCGCTTTAATAACGTTTCCACTGTTCAATTTGATGTTAAAAAATGTTGTAAGTTGTTTTTGGTGCAAAATAGAAAAATTCTTTTTTTTTTAATAGGCTAAATATCCGAAGAATCAACTGGTCACGTACTCAACATTCAGGGTACGGAGAATGGACGATGCGGTGGAATTGGATTCCTCATTAACTGAAAGTTGAAGGCCAGTGTCATAAAATTTGAAAGTATATCTGACCGACTAGACCAATGCGTCATACAGTTGAATAAAATGTTTAAGCTTCAAATCTTCCAAGCTTAGGCATCAACTATAAGCTATGGTGTTGAGAAAATTGAGGTATTTTATGATGATGTGGCCCAGTTTCTAGAAAATGAGAACTGCAAATACAAAATCCTGATGGATGACTTTAAGGCTAAAATTGGAAAAGCAAGAACTGGTGAAACTGCAACTGGCCCATATGGAAAGTAGTATATTATGAAATCGTTTTATAAGAAAAAAATCAGCAAAAATGGACATGGAAAAGTCCATCTGGTCTCACAAGTTAAATTGACTACATCATATCAAAGAATAAAATAATTGTACTGTCCTTAACAATCAATGATGTATTGCAAGACCCAGAGGAGATGGAAATAACAGATCAGTATAAAAAATCATCGACAATATTCTCGAAACGGCTGCTGCAATAGCACCAGCAGAAAAAAGTTACGTATAGTCAAAAATATCCAATGAGACCATTGATTTAATGAAGAAAAGGCGGACAACGAGGAATGCAGGGAGTCTTTTTGGCAGGGTGGACAGCTTTTCAATACTATAAGAAAACGCATTCGAAAGGAAACGTGCCGGTTCGACATGCAGTTAGTGCAAAAAATCTTAAAACAAAACAATGGAGTAAACAAAGCTAAACACAAGTTGAGAAATATAAGAACACAAATGTTTATCTTAATGCTTGAGGATAGTATAGTGTGCAAAGAGCGTACGGTAATGTTAGAGGTAATTAGAAAATTTTATTCAAAGTTATATGAATATCAGGACCAATCAAAGACAGTAATGCCCACGGATGAGCAAATGCCAGATATTCTGTTGGATGAAGTGACAAATGCTATAGAAGTGATGAAGAAGGGAAAGGCTCCAGGACAAGACAGTGTAACGGCTGAAATGATAAGAGCTGGTGGTCGAAATTTACATAAAATACTTTCAAAATTGTACTCAAAATGCCCCAAAGAATGAAAATACCCAACTTATAGAAAAATGCTGAACAAAGTGATTCTTTTTCATAAGAAAGAAACAGATCAGGATTTAATAAACTACTGCCCAATATGTCTCCTATCAGTACTGTACAAAGTTGTCACCAAAACAATATCTAAAAGAATATTAAAAGTACTGAATGACGCAGAAAGCACAACCAAGAGAGCAAGCAGAATTCAGAAGTGGATTCAGTACAATGGATTATATCCAGGTTGTCCAACAGGCCATAGAAAGGCACAATGAATACACCATTCTACAGTGCTTAGCTTTTATTGGCTATGAAAAGGCATTTGCGACAGTTCTCATGGATGATCTTAAAGTTAAAATCAAAAATGTTCCGTAATCTGGATTGGGAACAAGATGGAATAAGGATCAATGGCACATAATTAAGCCGGCTTAGATTTGCAGATGATAACGTTCTCCTGTCACCATACCCCGATGAGCCTACAAAAACATATACAAGAGCTACAAAGGGCGGGAAAACCATTTGGCTCAACATAGTATTTAAGAACAAACTCCTACTCTGTCTGAAGAGAAAAGTTCAGTACGTGCTGCCTGTTTTGACATACGGAAGTGAAACATGGACCTTCATATCACAATCGCTTTAAAAACTTAGGGTAGCACAGAGGGGAATGGAAAGGTGTATTCTTGGCATTACAAAGCGGGACAAAAAGACCTGCACATGGATCAGAGAACAAATAAAAGTATGTGATGTTATTGAAAGGATGAAGAAATTGAAATGAAGGTGGGCAGGCCATATAACGAGGCGATGTGACGAGAGATGGACCAAAGCAATCCTGGGATGGATTCCGCTTGATCATAAATGTACACGAAGAAGACCCAAAACACGATGGACGGATGACATCATCAGGTATATTGGATCCGAATGCCAGAAAGTTCAGAACGGTGCGAGTTGGAAGCATGCTGGGGCGGCCTTCATTCTGCAGTGGATCGACAATGGTTGAATGATAATATATATATATATATATATATATATATATATATATATATATATATATATATATATATATATATATATATATATATAGCGTTTTTGTTTTTTAAAAATATAAGATTTAAAGAAAGGTTAACCAAGAGAATATACAATATAATACTATAACAGATTTATTTATTATATTCGTTTATTTATTTTAAATGAATCCTGCATGTATGTCACTGCAAACATTTCTACAAACACTAAGAACTATAAATTAAGTGAACGGCCGCATTGGTCGGTTTGATTTCTGTTTATAGTGTGAATATTCTTTGTTTAAATATTTGTGTGTCTTATATGTTGGTCACTCGCCAGTTGGTGGGCTTTCAACAAACTAAAGGTGGAGCACAAACTTAGGGTTGATAGCCCTTATGGGGCCCGAGCTTAAGCGATAGCCGATGACAATGGTTCAAAGCCTACCTTAAGCTTTCTCAAATTGCCTCAGCTGCCCAGGTTTTGGAATCAATATGATTTGTCCTACTTTCCACTGAGCCGGGTAATGGCCGACTCTAAGAATTGCATTATACATTTGTGCAAGGACAACTAATGCTTTTTCCGGTAAACAACTTGCCCAGTTTGTTTAACGGCTCTCCCGTTAGAAGGTCAAATCCTGGACTTTTTTTTGGGTTGAGGTTGCTATGAATCAAAGTCTTAACGTCACTAATTTTTATGGTTTTAATGGAAAGCGCCATTTGAAATGGCATTTCAAGATATGAGATTATTTCTTCCTCCTCTTCTCGTAAAGTTTTTATTGAAAATGGCTGAAAAATGTTAGCTAGGTGTATTGCAAAAGTTTCAGCCTTATCACTATCTGTTATCGCCTAAGTTTTAGCCTGTTTACTGATTGGTGGAATGCTCCTTTGAGTTTTATTGATTATTACTATTGTCTTCTACAAAGAGTAATCAGTAGCTTCAGTGGGAGTAAGAACTTCAAGGTAATTTTGAATTGCCTCATTGTTTTCATTTCTGAGTTGCTCTCACTGCTGCCTCTTTCTTGCTGTCTTGCCTCTTGCCTCTTTCACTGCTCTGTTAAGTCTTGTCTTGTCTTCTGGGGCTCTAGTTGTACATGTTTTGCTATTATAGAGCAATTGTGATTCTAAATTTGACTACTCACTTCAAGGGTTACATCCCAGGCGTATTTTTGTAGTGTAGTATTTCGGTATGCATTCATATGAATCAATAAAAAAAATCTATATGTAAAAAATCTAATTTGCATAAGGTTGAATATTTGCATGACGCATCAAAAATCGGCATAGACATAGTACATTTTTGTTTTTCGAGAAGAAAAAAAAATCACAATGTAATAAATCGGGACTATACGTCAAACGTTACATCAACGTTATCAACAATAATGTGTTTGCTACCAAAATGTGGATTGTCATGTTGAAAAAGCATGCGGTGATTTCTATTATTTTTACGAAGTTGATTGATAGTTTGCAGCAGGCAGATTATTTTATACCAATCAGCATTTACAATCTTTGAATTCCTAAAAATTACATGACCAGATAAAGAATTAATTGATACAATAATTTTTCTTAATACTGCTTGAACGAACTACTTTTGGTAGTTTTAGCTTCGATCCAGTTGTTCGGAATCCATCGATAGTATGACTCGATAGTAATCCAGATATAGTATTTTTACAGCCAACCGTTCATGTAATATCGTATTACTTGTTTCATACCATTCAGAATGCCTCTACCTCACTGTATCATCCTCTATCATTGCGTTTACCATGTGGATGTTTCTTGCAATATCAGATTAATTAGGGAAGCTTCACGAAATTTGTCCCTGAAACTTGTTCTTCCATGTTTAAAACTCGCAAAACAGCTACAAACACTTTTATTTGGTTTTCAATATCATCAAAATGCCGAACGAAGGTGTTTGCAGCATTGATGTTGAGTCGACTACTTTTAAAACTATAGGAAATAATGTCGAACATATATTAATTGAATAATTCCATTTTTTATGATTTTTTTTACTTAAAGTTTATATTAAATAGGTAAATGAAACTACATGGCATCTGAAGACATTTACAAAATCACCTATAATAAAAACTATATATATATATATATATATATATATATATATATATATATATATATATATATATATATATATATATATATATAAATTAACCATATTTTAAACCATCTAAACCTTCAGAATTCCCCGTTTGTAGAAATTTTTTCAGTGACGTACGTATCATGATTTGAATTTCTCCCCTTTCAATTAAAATATGTATAATAAAAAAGCGGAATAAAAAAATCAATAAAACTGTTTCACTTCGATTTATAAAAGTTAAATTTGATTCTGAACTTTCGATTTGTAATGGATGTTTTAATAAGTGCTTTATAATTTATTTTTTAAATAAAATTATAAGAAATTGGAGTAAACTTCTTATGGCCCCTTCCTTAACATTTTTCTTTACAAATTCATTTAATTTTTCCTTTCAAATTTATCACTTTTCTATAATAGCTTGGGTGTTATCTTTCAGTGCATATGTTCCATGGACATTTTAGTCCTAAAATGTGTATTATCGTATATTTGCGACACACCCCATTGACCAAACCTTACTATACATCGTCACATTCAAAAAAGTATGGAGATATGCTTCTTTTTACCCACAATGTACCAGATAGTGACTCGCTTAAAGTGCACTGGTGGATTTGTTTTTTTGTGTTTTGATTAACCCAAATATGTCCAGCAATTTTCGAATTTGTAGTCAATATGCTATTTTATGGATTCCTGATAATAGAACACAAGTTTTAAAAATGGCAAAAACAATATATGACTATAGGTAACTAAGAAATTTGTGTCCTTTTAAAAGAACAGTGGGTATATATACAACAGTAAATACGCATATCAACATAATTTCGTGTTTTGTCCATTCCATCTAAATCGTGTTTTGTCCATTTATATTCTTTATTTTTTATTTCGGTTAAATGCTCTTATTCTTCCATTAAATCACGAACTTCAGACAGTGGAATTAAATCTTCTTCTTCTTCCCATAGCTCATCTTTTATTTATCAACGACGACTAAGTTGAAAAGCAGGAACATTATTTATGTTTAGATTCTCATTATCGATTGAATATTCGTCTGTTAATTACTAATTAAATCCTTTATATATGCTGTCCAAAATGTTACACAATGTTACAACATGTTACACAATGACATGTACAAAAACTAATAAATCACAGCAAACTTATGATTCAGTTTAATTATCAGTTTACATCTTTAATTAAAGAAATCACATGCTGCCATCTCATGCAGAGTAGTTTACTTAACGTAAGAGTCGATGACAAAGTGATGTGTGAAGTGTCCTTTTAAAAGGACTGTGGGCACAACTGGGTTAATATGAGTGCAAGAATCGCTAGCAGGAATTCGGTCTCAAATTTTTCTCCGTTAGCTCATGTGGCATCGATCTTGCTAACTATTCTAAGTTGACACAATAGCTTTGACATTATTGACTAATCGATTCCAAGAATTTTTCGGACCTCTCGTTTTGTTTAATGCTGATCATTTTCAATTGGCACCAATATTTCGTTGCCATGAGCAATGAGTCGCATAGAACATGGTGCATTGCTAAGATTAAAATTGTTTTCTCGAAACTTTCTGATCCACTTACGGCATGTGGAATTGTCGACGATACCTTTTACTGTATACAGCACATATCTACGTTTGCGTCTTTGAAGCATTCTTGCCTTTTCGGGATTATTTAAAGAGCGGGGCATATATGTATTGGAGGCTTGGTGTCTTGTTCTGAAGTTATTTCTTTGATTTTTTTCTCACGTGGCACTAAATGCGCGGAAAATTTGGACGGATTTCATGATCCACATTGTTAATTGTACCTGAATTTTCGTAATACTATTCAACGATTTATATGCATTCTGTGATTGTGTAACATTATATAGTACATATCCCATATTTATAGATAACAGCTGTCTCATATAAACTACAAATCATTTTACAGAAGAGATATAAAGCGCCATTCAAATAATGCAGCTTCTATTGAACCATCCTGTATAACATATTTCTAAAGGTAACTGAAATATATGTAACAGATTGTAGAAATAGAACTGTTTTGACTACAGTCGGAAATAATCTCAAGATAAGTTTCCGTGGTCATCAGTTAACATTCGAAGAGAAAGTTGGTCAACGAGTAAATTAGTTTTTGGAAGACGTTTTGAAAAGTTAGTAATCATAAAACTTGAGGAAAATGAAGTAATTACAGAGATATATTAACGTTTCAAAAGAATTCTGTTGATGACCAATACTGTGCTTCTAGTTTGTACATAACTTCATATACAATCACAATAATTTCATCCAGTATTGATGATCAATATTTAATTTAATCGATTCCCTCTAAATTTAAACTACGAACCATCAAATTATTACTGGTTTTTAGTAGTAAAGGTGTTTTTTTGAAAAGTATCGCACTAAGTTGACAAACACAAAAATACGTTTAAGTTGTAAAATGGTGCTTCCAAAAAACCAAAATAGTTTTGAAAAACATCCTTTATATTCCAGGGAGTTGACATTTATAACGTACAAGTGTTATTCAATCAAACAAGTTGTGTATCGAGTAAAATATAAAGATTGTATTATGTTAGCTAGTCTAATTATACATGTGAAATTATTTTCTAGAAAAGTTTTATCTAATACTTATATTAGTTTTCTGGGTGAAGTTTTCTGAATATGCTCCCATAATTTTTAGAAACATTTTTGGTGGTAAATGAGTCGCATTATTATACCTCCACGTGGTGCCACCGATCGCCTTCGGCCAACTGTCGACCATGCAACGTCACATGTCTCTCGGGACCGGTTTCTAGCCTTTCAGCCGTCATCAGCCGAGCTCCAGACGAACGCAAGGAAGGCAGTTGGGAAAGACGATCGGGGCCAGGCCAGGTCAACTAGCCATTATATATATATATATATATATATATATATATATATATATATATATATATATATATATATATATATATATATATGTATATATACATATACATATATACATATATACATACATCTACATATATACATATATACATACGTCTTTAATTGTACTTCGCGTGGTCCACCAGGGCCCATACGTGAATAATAATAATAATATATAAATTTAGAGAAAGGAAGGGAAATCAAGAAACATTAACAAGAGGAACCATGCATTAAACTTACCTACGATAGGGAAAATCATGTTCTCCAAAAACCCAATCAGAAGCAAAACTTCTCCAACTGACGGGGACACCGAAACATCAACGGATAACACTTACGAGGGAGGTAGCAATACAACCAATAACAAAACACCCCGCTGTAATACACATATAAGTTGGTTTGTTCCCTGACCCTGATTTGATTGCGATGTAAGCGTCCAGATTTAATTTCCGTATGTTATAACGGGCAGGACACACTGATCGAAGATTTTCCTCTTCAGACAAAGTGGGAGTTTGTTCTTAAAAACTATGTTGAGCCTGCCAGCCGCATTTAACATACCGTTCCACTTCCCGAGCGGTATCCCCCTTCATTGCAATCCAATATATAAAGTGGTCCACAATCTCCAAATTCCTCTCTAAAATTGAAATTCTTCTGTCCTCGGCAAATTTGTTAAACATAACCTGCCTTTTTTTCAGGTTTATTTATAAGCCAAATGGTTCGCCGGCCCTTTGCAGCTCTTGAATGCATCTTTGAAGGTCCTCTGGGTCTTGTGAAGAGAGAACGATAACATCTGCGAATCTCAGATGACATATATGCACCATTGATTTTTATACCATCCTGTTTCTTATCCAGATTACAAAATAGTTCTTCAAGGCAGCCTGAGGAAAGAATAGACGATATTGCGTCTTTAAGATTATCAAGATGAACTGTCGCTGTAGCTTCGTCATCCATCGATTCTAATAGGTTTACATATGCTTTGTCTACCCCCTGGCTAAGCAGTGAATCCATTATAGCCTGCTTTGAAATTGAGTCAAATGCTTTTTCGTATTCGATAAAAGTCCAGCACATGGTGTATTCGTTATGCCTTTCTATGGCCTGCTGTACAACCTGGATGAGATCAATTTTACTGAATCCACTTCTGAAATCTACTTGAGCTCTTGGTTGTGCATTATTCAGTTTTCTTAATACTCTTTTACATATTATCTTGGTGAAAACTTTGTACATTGCTGACAGGAGTCTTATTGAACGGTCGTTCTTTAAATCTTTCTGTGTTCCTTTTTATGTAAAATAAGTACCTCTGTATTTTTCCATAATACTGGTAATTTTTGTTCTTAGAGACATTTTGAGTATAATTTTGCCACTGTTTTATGTCTAACCACCAGATTATAGCATTTCAACAGTTACACTGCCTTTTTCTGGAGCCTTGCCGTTTTTCATCGATTCTATAGCATTTGTCACTTCTTCCACTAAGATATCTGGCATTTGTTCGTCCGTGGGTATTATTATATTTGACTGGTTCTGATCTTTATGTAACTGTAAATAAAATTTCCTAACAACCTCTAGCATTTCGTACGTGCCCTGCACACTTTGTCATTTTCACGCATTAAAGAATAAATTTGCGTCCTTTTCTTTCTCAGCTTCTCGTTAACCTTGTTAAGTCCCTTGTTTTCTTCCAGAGTTTTTGCACTAGCTGCATGTAGAACTAGCGGATCTCTTCTCAAATATGCCTTCTTATAGTTTTGCAGAGCTTAGCGTACTCGACCCTGCAAAACAGAATCCTTGTATTCCTCATTGTCAGTCGTTTTTTCATTAAATAAATGGACTCATTGGAAATTGTTGTCACTTCCAACATTAAAATTGTTAAGGACAATTATACAATTAGAGAGTATTGTTTTATCGTCGGGCACCATGTAATTAATTTCACTTTTGAGTCAAGATGGGCTTTTCTATGTCCATTTTCTGCACGTACTGCAACGAATGCATTCTATAAAGTTCATATCCTAG
Source organism: Cosmopolites sordidus (assembly GCA_031761425.1). Classification (NCBI taxonomy): domain Eukaryota; kingdom Metazoa; phylum Arthropoda; class Insecta; order Coleoptera; family Curculionidae; genus Cosmopolites; species Cosmopolites sordidus. Next base: position 255,023 of record JARFXV010000211.1, on the reverse strand, counting down.
CAAAATCTCTATTGCCCCACTCGCCAGTCCCATATGAGAAAGTTGCATCTTGCTATTCCAATTCTGGCTTAAGAATCACCCATCAGGATTTTGCACCTGCAATTCTTTTTGTCTAGAAGCTGGGCCACATCATAAAATTTCTCAATTTTCTCATCCTTATGGTTTATAGTTACTGCATAAGCTTGGCCGATTTGAAGGTTAAATTTTTTATTCAACTGAATGAAGCATTGAGCTAATTCCACCACATCATTTATTCCCGTACCCCGAGTGTAAAGTACGTGACCAGTTGTATCCAGTTGGATTAGCTCTTTGCCCTTTCTTGGTGTTCCACATAGTCCAATAATACGTTGGAGTGGTACGTTGTCTAGTTTGATCAACAGTTCTTGCAATCGGACATTGTCGATCCATTGCAGGATGAAGGTCTTCACAGCATGCTTCCAGCTCGCCCGGTCCTAAGCTTTCCTTTTCCATTCGGGTCCAATATACTTGATGATGTCATCTATCCATCGTATTTAAGGTCTTCTTAAGGTATTCTTAAGGTTCTAAGGTCTTCACATCGCCTCGCTATATGACGTGCCCATCTCCATTTCAATTCCTTCACATTTCCAATGATGTCACATACTTTCGTCTGTTCTCTGATCCATGTGCAGGTCTTTCTCTTTTGATTTGTAATGTCAAGCATACACCTTTCCATTCCCCTCTGGGGTACCCGAAGTCCTTGATTTGATTGTAGTGTGAGTGTCCATGTTTCAGTTTCGTATGTCAGAACAAGCAGCACGCACTGATCAAAAACTTTTGTCCTAAGACAAAGTGGGAGTGTGTTCTTAAACACTATGTTGAGCCTGCCAATCACCTGCCACCCACACTTAACACTTCGTTTCACATCCCGGGCTGTATCACCCTCCATTGAAATCCTTTGCCCAAGATATATTTAGTGGTCCACCTCCTGTAAATGGCTTCCTAAAATAGATATTATTCTGTTTTCAGCAAATTTGTTGCACATAACCTGACCCCTTTTCAGTTTATTTTCAAGCCAAATAGTTCTCCAGCCCTTTGCAGCTCTTGTATGTATTCTTGTAGTTAGTTGATTTGCATCTTGTATGAAGTCTTGTATGAGAATGAAATCATTTCCAAATCTAAGGTGGCTGTCGCTGTAGCTTCATCATACATGGATTTTAGTAGGTTTATATAGGCTCTATCTACCCCTTGGTTAAGTAATGTATCCATTATGGCTTGCTTTGATATTGAATCAAATGCCTTTTCATAGTTAATAAAAGCCAAGCACACTGGCATAGTGTATTCATTGTGCCTTTGTATGACCTGTTACAGAACCTGGATATGATCTATTGTACTGAATCCACTTCTGAATCCCGCTTGTTCTCTTGGTTGTGCATCATTCAGTGTTCTTAATATTCTTTTAGATATTAACTTTGTGAAAACTTGGTACAAGACTGATACGAGGCTTATTGGGCGGTAGTTTGTTAAATCTTCTTGAGCTCCTTTCTTATGAAGAATAACCACTTCAGCATTTGTTCATAGGTTGGGTATTTTTTGTTTTTTGAGGCATTTTGAGTACAATTTTTTAAGTATATTATGTAAAATTTGACCGCTAGCTTTTATCATCTCAACTGTTACACTGTCCTTTCCTGGAACCTTTCCATTCTTCATCGCTTCTGTAGTATTTGTCACTTCATCCAACAGGATATCTGGCATTTGCTCTTCCGTGAGCATTACTCTCTTTGACTCTCTTTGAATAACATTTTCTGATAACCTCTAACACTTCCGCACGTTCCCTGCACACTGTGCCATCCTCACACATTAAAGCAAACATGTGTGTCCTTTTATTTATCAGCTTGTGTTTTGCTTTGTTTATTCCTTTGTTTTCTTCTAATGTCCTTTACACTAGCTGAATGTTATACCGACGCGTTTCTTCTCGAATACATTTTCTTATATTTTTGCAAAGCTCAACATACTCGACACTGCCAAAAAGACTCCCTAAATTCCTAATTGAACGCCGTTTTTTCATTAAATCAATAGTCTCATTGGAGATTTTTGACTCTTTAAAACTTTTTTCTGCTAGTGCTATTGCTGCAGCCGTTTCAAGTATAATATAGATGATTGTTTCATACTGATATTGATATGTTATTTCCATCTCCTCGGGATATTGCAACACATCAAAGCGGTTCGACAAAGCAATCTCAAAATCGCGGCCCCTCTGATCAGCTCCCCAGAATTTATTTTGCCTTTCATCGATCTTACCATTCTTGTACGTTCTCTTCGACAGTTTATCCTAACCTTTGCTCGTACCATTCTATGGTCATGTCCAACATTAAAACGGTTAAGGACAGTACAATTTCAAAATATTTTTCTATCGTTTGACACGATGTAGTAATTTTCATTTGTGAGATCAGTTGGACTTTTCCATGTCCATTTTCTGCTGATTTGTTTCCTACAAAACAAGTTCATAATATACAGTTCTTGTCCTTCCGCAAAATGAACCAACCTGCCACCTCTATTGTCTCGCTCACCACTTCCATATGGGCCAGTTGTATTTTCACCAGTTCTTGCTTTTCCAATTCTAGCATTAAAGTTACCCATCAGAATTTTCTACCTGCAATTCTCATTGTCTAGAAGCTGAGCCGCATCATCATAAAATATGCCAAATACCTGCCATTTCCTCATCCCCATAGCTTATAGTTGGTGCATAAGCTTGGGCAATTTGAAGTTTAAACTTTGAATTCAGTTGATCACGCAGTGAGCTAGTCGGTCAGATATACTATCAATTTTTTCTACACTATCCTTCAACTTTCGGTTAATAAGGAATTCAATTCCACCACATCATCCATTCTCCGTACACCGAGTGTAAAGTACGTGAGGAGTTGTTTCCAGTTTGATTAACCCTTCGCCCTTTCTTTGTGTTTCACATAGCCTTATAATGTCCCAGTATATGCTGTCAAACTTGATCAACAGTTCTTGCTATGACCAAAGTCCACTGGCAGCCTGATGCTCTCTGGCTTGAGGCAGGTCTTCCCGCTACCCTAGGAAGTTGCCCCCTTAGCCTCCGCGGAATGAGGGCCTTATTTGAAATTGTAAAGCCATGTTGGGGGTTGGACCGTGATCTGCCACGCTATTCCAGTGCGAGTTGGCAGATTTTAGATCATGTTATTCTGAGGTTTTGACTTGTCGCCATGGGTTACTTTTCCAGAAGCATACGCTCCATACGGCATAGCTCAAAGCTTCATTGACTTACTGAAGCCTCTTTACCACGCCAAGGTGTCATCCACAAATCCGATAATCATCATCATCATCAGCCAGTGTCGATCCACTACAGGATGAAGCCCTCATCAGCATGCTTCCAACTTTCACGATCCAGGGCTTTCCTCTGCCACTCGGGAATATACTTAATGATGTCATGAGTCCATCGTGCTTTCGGTTTTCTTCTCGAACGTTTACGATCAAGCGTTATCCAATCCAGGATTGCCTTGGTCCATCTATCATCCCATCGCCTCGCTATATGGCCTGCTCATCTCCATTTCAATTGCTTTACTCTTCCAATGATGTCACACACTTCCGTTTGTTCCCTGATCCATGTGCAGGACTTTCTGTCTCGTCTTGTAATATCAAGCATACATTTTTCCATTCCCCTCTGTGCTACCCGAAGTTTTTGAATTGATTGCGTGAATTGTGAAATTGAATTGATTGGCAAATCTACGTGTACTGATTGTGTATTCAAATATTTAAATGTGTTTAATTGTATTCTTTAGAATCGGGAACCATATTGAATTTAAATCTACCGAAGGCATATCAATACAGTTATTTCTATTTAAATTAATTATAGCGGTTTCTTTTAATCTTTTGTATTTTGTTCGTTAGGAAAATTTATTACAAAAAAGAATCACTGAGAAATTTGTCTCCGTTTGGTTTTTTTGTTTTTACCCAGTGATTCTTTCTTTAAATAAGAACAGGTATTTTTGATATTTTTTGAGTTTTAGATAGTGGCGAAAAACCCAAATAAAGGAAAAAAATATATGAACACGCCACAATTATTCAGACATTACTTATGTTATGTTGTATGTCTAATAACAAAGGCTTGACTTGTAAGCGACTAATCTTGCTTAAGGCATAAATTCTCAGCATATTCAAACATGAACAATCAAACGATATGAAGATCGATCGAAAAGTTTTCGGCCTATAAAAAAGTATGATTAAATCACAATAAAATTTTTTAATTATTTATGTCAAACGAATTTTTACATTTTCTGAAAAATGGGTAAAATGGAAGTTCGAGATATTGAATTTAAACATGGTCGCATATCAATGGAAGACAAATGATCGGGGCGCCAAAAACCGCTACGAGTGGCAAGATTGTCAATAAAATTCACAATGTCGTAATCCGTATTCACCGACTGATCGTGCACAGCTTGCTGATTGTAGGCAACCCGCTAGATTGTGTCCATTATATCCTGCATGGTGTATTGGATATGATGTTAGGTACCGCTTTTATAAACATCGGCCAAAGAGACATTCGAATGAATATTTCTCGGCACTGTTGGAATGTGATTATATTAAATATATTGAATTGCAAGGTTATTACGCTAAAAGATCTCGTATATCCTGACTGATTTACTTATATAGGTTAACAAAATATTAGTTATGATTAATATCATTAAAAAAATATCGCCTAAGGACGGCCCTACAAGAAATATCAGGGATCAGTGAGTAATAGCGCTTGTTATAAGTCCGATATCGGACAAAAAGGAATCACGTCTAACTTACACTAACATAAAGCATAAGTGAATTATAAAATAGATTCAATAATATGAAATAGTTTAACAATTGCAAAGAAATAGTAAACATTTAATGCTATAACACAATATTACCAAGTGAAGGATCGACTGGAATTTGGCCAAATGCTCAACAAAAGGGTTGACGTACCAAACCATTCTGCAATTTGGAAAACGATAACATAAAGACCGAAGGAGAACAAACACGCAGACGTTGAAAACCTTATGGACAAAATATGGCTAGACAACAACACAACTTTGTAAAATGAACTGAACACTAAAAACACATTTCCACCTCGATTCATGAAGGGAAAGTTTTGTTTTGCAATATCCAACAGCTATAAATAAACCAAGGAAGATTAGATACATCGCAAATTATTATTGAACACAACCTACTGCACTTTAAGTGCACTTTAAGTATGATCTTTATATACAAAAACGACTATAATGGCATAGGATTTTAACTGTATGCTGGATTTTATATAAGATAATTATTTCCTTGAGATCTCGTTCGAACATTGGCTGCATTCTTGTCTCCTATGAAGAGTATGAAGTTGCGATACATGATAGCACACTTTTAAACTTAATTAAGTTAATATTTTTCGAGTCCTGGATGACGAATTGATTTAAAAACTCACACAGGGCATTGCCACTTTTCGTAAATGTTAAATTTTCAGTTTAATCCAAATATATCTGAATTTAAGCTATAATATTCGAAGAAAAAGTATGGTTTTCACTTCAAAACTACAGGATTAGTGAAATGTATTAAGACAGAACGATAGAAACCAATCTCAGCAACTTGATATATACAATATTACCTGTCTCAAACTTTCCAGGCCTAAGGATAAGTGTGCAAGCCCTCCATCTCGACAATGCCTTTCGTACCGCTACGAGAACTATGAAAGTCTTAAGATAAAATAACATCAGAGCATATCTACATTACTCTCGTGATTTTTCTGTCGAAAACAGTTAATTAAAGGCCTTATGCCTACTCTATGCTTGATATTTGTTTTTATTAAAACATCAGTAATTTATACTGATGTATTACTAAAAAGAAATTATATAGTAACTTATCACAAGTACAGCATTTATTTAATTTTATTATGAGGTGCTAGCATCATTCCTGCTAGTCATATTTGAGAATCTCATTTATAGTCATGACTGAAGCTTGCAGGATGCGAAATCGTATCGAAACACCTGTTTCTTATCACCAGTTTCAGCTTAGAGAATAGCCACAAGTCGCTGGGATACAAATCAAATGAATATGGGGAATGGCTGAGCACCATGATTCTTTTTGAACCAAGAAATCGTTGAGGAAGAGACATTTTTTACTAAAATTATATGTATAGAGGAATCAGATCGACCATTTGGAAGATTTTCATCTACTTCCGTAGAACGGAGTGTGAGTAAACGTACTGTTCATGAAGATAATCTTGAGAAAATTGGGAAATAGAATAAAAATAAATACAAACTAACGTTGACTTATAGGCTTACATACAGCTTATGCTTATAAAGGTAGGCCTCTATATATTGTTACGGTTATATTTGCTTACCAGGTTTGGTTGTATTGTGTTGGAATTTCAGTTACTTAGACTTGATTACTTAGACCATATTTTGCCATTTTGGCGAAGGTACTGAAAAGGAAATCGAGTACATTTTGCATGGAGTACTGCGTAGTAAGTCGGGATACAGGTCCGTACTTTGTTGCGACCGTATCGAGAATTTGTAAGAGTTGATTACGTATTTTCTTGCTCATATTTGATTAGGCTTTGGCAGAGGGTCGGTACCATGTTTCGTTAGTTTATCTTTATTTTAGTTTAGTTTATCTTCCTAGAATCACTACAAAACACTTTTCACTCACTTTCATTCATCTCAGTCCGGTATTGGTAGTTTGGTTGATTGGCAGTACTCTAGCGGAGAGCTACAAAATTTCTTCGCGGGCTTGATTTTGGAAGGAACCATTTTTGGTCTTCTCCTATCTCTTCTCCTTCCGACCACCTTCGAGAGCAGTCGACAGTGCAGCAATAGGCCTTGACCCAGTGCAGAATTTCCGCTGATTAGAATCTTGGAGTTCGGGATATTTTGGGAATAGTGCCCAGTTTATTTGTCAGCTTTGCTGGCTTTTTATTGCTAACACACTGCGAGCTGCCCCCGAAACCTATCGAGGTATATGTTGGACCATCGTAGTTAGAGAACCCTCGTGGCCGTACGATTATTTGTCGTCCGACGAATAATTCTTTTTTAACCCAGATAGGTTTTTTTTTTGGTAGTGGATTGATTCCCTAATTTCATATTTTCCTGTACACGTGGTTAATCCGGGTGAATCTTTGGCTTCTTTCCACGCACGTCTTTGGGTGTCCTCGAAGTCCTCACGACCCACAGGAGTAGACCCACGGGATATCGGAAACCGTAAGGGGTAGACAGACCAACGTTCCGCCTCACGTGGCCCGTCCGACACTCATCGGGGAGTTTCGTGGATTAACTGACCAAAGATAAGTTATCATCTTACTAGTCATATTATATTAGGTTTATTACTGTTTCTTATCTATAAGACATCTTTACTAAAGTGCCTGTATTTTACTAACATAGTTAATTTCTGATTATAACCAAAAATCCCTCTCCTATTCTTTGGCTTCCACGATATTTTTTTTAATGATGATAATAAATGTCTAAGTACCGAATAATGTTTTCTTTTATCGCCTGAGAATCTCATCTTCTCTGAGCAGTAATTAGCCCTGGGAAATATTCACCATATTAATATATATTGTTTTTTTTGTGAAGGGTACCTTTTTTTGAAGCCCCAAAACGGGTAACAATATCTTAAAATGTTAGCGTGCAAGCGCGTTTCTCAAACTATACGAAAAATCACTTATTAGTGATTCCAGCCATAAAAACAACTGTTAAGAATTCCATCCAATATGCAATATACAATATAGTTTTCTCCAATAACCGTAAATGAAATAAATATCTAGAGTTAATGGCAAAAGATTGTTGATAAATGTAATAACCTCCAAGCTATGATTGGATAATTACCAAATAAAAAAGTTGATTTGCTAGTAAAAAAACGCCAGTAACAAAACCCAAAAACTGACGAATACTATACTAATGAAGAAGTTTTAGTTAAATTAACGGTGTGGATAGTATAGACAAAAAGGCAACAAAAAGCGTACAGCGACCACTTTTCACAACCCGCAACAACAATAAAAAGTCCTAGTTAGGGGCACGTCAAAAGAAATAGACACACAAATGGTATTTTCACAACAGCCTATAAACATATATGCATCCAGAGATATTAGGATATTATATAATGCCTCACTGCATAATGTCCCATTATGCAAAGTTTTCAAACACAGAGTAGAAAAGCGGAAAAAAGGGGAAGTTGGTCAAGCATTGATTTGGCATTAAACCAGTTATCACACTCTCAATAATCACCAAGCAGTAGCTGCGAATTACGAAAGCAGTTTGAACAGAAAATTGTACTAAATATACTACTGGAAATGAAAGAGGAGTTAAATTATGAAGCTGAAAAACTGGTGGTTGACTTGCAGTTCTCCGCGTATAATAACACTTCTACACTAAAGTCAAAAACACCAAGCTTGAACTACGTCAAAGAAATTCGAGATCTGTACACGAAAAATAAAAAGGCAGAAAGTTCTATTCCTGGACAACAAACGACTGCTGCATAAACTATGCGAACAGTTCAAAAATGAAATTACAGTCATTAAGAAATGAAAGTTTTGCGACCTTCTTAAGAGAGCTAAAATCCTTTGAAAAGCTTCTTTTGCAACGACTTAAGCCTATCACTGAGGAAAAGCAGCTTATTCCGACTCATCATTTTGGGTTTTTTACTCATACTCACTGACCCTCAAAGATGGTGAGGAATATTCAGATCTGAAAAATATTTGTGCCGGTGTACCACAAGGTACTGTCCTTGGACTAGTTCCCAACCTGATATACACCAATGAGCTACACCAATGATTGGTTAATTTCACAAATAAAATGTATGACTATGTAACAGTGATATTGAACGAGCAAACTGTCCTACATGCCAGCGAAGCAAAATATCTGGTCATGTCTTTGGATGTCAAGCTACTATGGTAAGAAAATACGTGAGCAAATGGGACTCAAGTTCAGGTAAATGTATTGATATATCGAGGGCCATTTTGAGTTGTCAATAGACAATAAAGTGCTCATTTGAACCCAATCCTGCCGCCTATGTGGACTTACGGCATCCAATTCTGGAGATGCACCAAGAAAGCAAACAATAAAGTAATTCACGGAAGTACCAGAATAAAGTATTTCGCAGCATCGTCAATGCACCATAGAACATCCACTACTCGACAGCAACTAGAAGTGAGACAGACTAGAAGTGACTAGAATTATATAGACAGTGTGGCACTGGACACACATTTTCCAAAAAGTTATGGTTAGATATTAGAGAAATATTGTTAGATCGATTTAATCTAGTTACAACTCCCTTACGGCGTTCTTAAAAAAATCTACTTTTTGAACCTTCTCTACCTCGAAATGTTATTTGCCTGATACGAAATTAGCTTGAATGTACTTTCTACCTTTATGCAATGTTACAAATCACTTAAATCGCTCTTCAATCTCCTTGTTTTCTAACGGAAACAGTTCAGAAAACGTTCAAACATTTCTAAGTAATTTTTACCCAACTTAAATTTTTTCGATCGGTACTCAAAAGGTACCGTCATGTTTTGTGACTTTACGAATGGAGAAGGGATAAAATAGCGCCTTGAAATTTGTGGTGGTGAAATTTTTAGTGTGACATTACATAGGAGGTATATTCGTTCAAATTTGATTACGTGAAGATTCAACCGATTACCTGTCCAATTGGATTGACTTATTTCAAAACAGAAAACATTTTTGTGTATCCTTATAATACGGTTATTAACAATTATAATTTAATATTAAAATGATCAGTTTCGTTTAGTGTTCCTCCCTTTCCGTAATCAAAAAGAGACAGGTACAGTACTACTTATTTCAATTATAGTTTAATATTGATTTCTATTTATACGCTTTGTTTCCTGAAGGGAAGTTAAATGTTACTTTTGTTATTTGTAAGGAAGCCTGCATTTAATAAAATAAACCTATAGAGGTATGATGTGAGAATATTAATTTTGTTTATGCCCCGAGGCTAATAAATATTTCGAAATTCTGTCGTTGATCGTTTGTATACAATATTCATTTTGCAAATAGAAAATTGTGCTTAATAATTTCTTTGACGAAATATTCCTCTGATCAAATCTCAAATCATAATCTATCGGAGCGAATTTTTTTATCTGAATAATTATGTCTAGATATATATTGGCATTCTCAAGTGTTGTCCGCTTCGACTGAGTCCAACTAGGAGGAGTTGGACTCTTCAGTCGAAGCGGTGTTGTCCGTTTTCGGATCCGCTTATATATATATATATATATATATATATATATATATATATATATATATATATATATATATATATATATATATATATATATATATATATATATATATATATATATATATATATATATATATATATATATATATATATATATATATATATATATATATATATATATATATATATATATATATATATATATATTATATATATAAAGTAATGTTGGAAAAATAACGAAACTTTTTAAATAAAAAAACAATTTATTTTGCCAACACTATTTCTTTTTATTCAAAATATACCCCTTCCGCATTAATACACCGCTGGGCCCTTGCAACTAATGCTAGCATACATTTTTTTATGTCGTTTATTGGAATCTCCTCAATGAGCCTCATCACGGCTTCTTGGACATGTGCAACAGTATCATAAAAATTTCCTTTCATAGTCAATTTGAGTTTCGGGAATAATGACATGGAGATAAACTAGATGGATATGGAGGATGCTGAAGCACACAAACATGTTTTTTTGCCAAAAATTCTTGAACAGCGACTGTCCTGTGAGATGGTGCATTATCGTGCAACAACTTCCCGGCGCTCGATATTCGGCCCTCATTGGGCCTCAACGATTATCTTTCACAAACGCTCCATAACATCCAGATAATATTCACCAGTAACATTTTGACCCTATAGTTCGTAGAGGCTGGGAACTTCCACGTAGCACATTGGTGCTTTGTTTCAGGATCGTACTTGAAGCACCAAGTCTCAGTACCAGTTACAATCGATTCCAGTGCAGTTTCGAATCTCGAATGTGCAGTTCCATCTGACTGTTTGAACAAAGTGCAATGCAATGTTGCAATGTTCAATGCAAGCAATTTCTTGATCCTCATTTAAGGCAAAAGAAACAAATCGACAGATTTCCTTTTTTTAATTCTTTGTCAAACTTTCTTTAACCATGTCTTTGGTCGTATTTAATTCCTCCACTATTCATTCCACAGTCGAATTCACAACATAGGTGATCATTTTACCAAGTATTCACGATTTTTGTTTCTTGACCAGCCTGACTTTGGTTCGTCTTCCAAAGCATCACGAGCATCTTGGAATAACTTATATCACTCAAACACAGGTATAAGGGATACGCAATCGTCACTATAAATTCTTTCATCAATTAAAATGTTTCAGTAAAAGTTTTACCGAGTTTAAAAATGAACAACATATTAGCCCTTTGTTCTATCGTGTTTCTTTGACGAAGTGACAAAAGGTACTGTCACTTTAAGCGCTATTACTTGACAATCCATTGATCAATACTAATGATAGCATTTCCGTTTTATAGAAGGGATGTACAGCTTTCAGATTATTCATCAATAGGTGGCGCTAGTAGTTTCCTTTGCATTTAAAAAGTGTCTTTATTTTTCCTACACACACACACATCCACACGCACACACACACGCACACACACGCGCGCACGCATATGCACACGAACACGCACACGAACACGCACACGCGCGTACCTACACACACACACACATATATATATATATATATATATATATATATATATATATATATATATATATATATATATATATTTGTGTGTGTGTATATATTATTTTTAAATTAAACTGCGAACATAGTTTAATCAATGTTCTGCCATTATGGTTAGTCCATTTATGAGCGGGAAAACTGACAACTGTTTTTCTGTACTTTCTTTCTTTCCCTAGTTGGGCTTTGAAATCACCCAATAGGGTTTTTACATGGTTTGAGGGAATTTTAGAAATAGTCTTTTCCAGAATTTCCCAGGACTTATGTACTTCGTTAACTGGGAGGTGTGCGTTTATTAATGTATAGTTTTTGTTAGCACACTTAAGGGATAGTGTCATAAGTCTATTATTTACTGGCCGGACATTAGTTATAGAACCAAGAATGGTTTTTGAGATAGCGAAAGCCACACCGAGATGTGGTGTATTTTTGAGAATTCTTTTGTCCGTTGTAGTTTTAAAAAGTCTGTAGTTGTCGAAGTCTAAGGTGTTATCATCTGTCAACCTGGTCTCTTTCAGAGCTAAAATTTGGATTTTTTGCTGATTCAATGTTCGCCCCAATTCGTGTAGTTCTCCTGGTCGCAGCAGAGAGTTGATTTTTACCGTTCCAAAGAAAGTTTTTGTTTTCGGTTTCATATGTTGGCCAGAGGTCTCCGTCTCCCTCTGAAAGGTTTTGAGTTTAAGCCCGGACGCCCCAGAATCCGAAAATCCGGTTGTACGAGCAAAGCTGGCAGATGATTGTTTACCTTCTGGGGTAATTTTGTAATTACTAGAACGCGTCATATTGTACTATGTATTAAAAGTTTGAACCAGGACGGTTCAGAGGTTAAGACTGGACGGGTTGGTTCCATAATTTAAATCCCAGCCGCACCAGTGGTGAACAGATACTGACCACTCAACCGCTTGATACAAGTCAGACGCTAGGAGGATTTAGTTTTTTGCCTTGGTTCGGGGCTGCTTATTTTGAGATATCCGCAGCTGTTCATTAATATCTAATGGAACTTTTACTAACCACAATCCGTGACCCGTCCAGTACCTTAGGCGATGTGTGAAGGAGGTGAGCTCTGAAGATATTTTTTTCGCAATATTTTCGAAACGGTTTGTGCTAATGTCGTGAAATTCAGTATACTTCAATAATTTGGAATGGAAAAACGTTTTTTGTGTTAATTGTTGAATATTTTAGTCTGTATATATATATATATATATATATATATATATATATATATATATATATATATATATATATATATATATATATATATATATATATATAGTACTTTCGTAAATTCCATTGAACAAGCAATGCATTGAATTTAAATTCAATTTATAATCAAAAAAAATATATTCTGTACGCGATTATCAGTGTATGTTTCTAATTTACGGGGAGGCTCTCCAAAATTCCGAAAGTGCTAGGCTTACGGACAAGGATACCCTGAAAGGCCGCTTCCAGCCCGACAATCCTTTGTTCAAGTTTTTCAAAGACTATTGGATATTGGATAATGGATAAGACTATTGGATGGTTCCAAAATTGCAAGTATGTGAACGGCAACGAGAACTCATGTTTAGGAATTTGGTGTATAACAAATCAATTGTTTTAGCATCTGTCTATTGTATTGTGCCTTCCAGTTGGAATCATGTACTATCCAAGCCATATGCTTCAATTTCGGTCAGACAAAGCTAGCTATTTTTTAGCTCCATCCTTATTTCATGGTAAATGAATTGCTAATCTCATCTTGGAAAAAATACAAACCAATAAACTTCCGAACCATAAACCCTCTTAACAGTAAACCTTTAAAAACAGTAACTTATTGGATATATGGTAATTTTATCGTACATTCGCTAGTTGGTAGTTTCTCTGGAGATTGTTATAATTCTAGCATGAATGTTATGACTGTATAGTTAATTATGTTGGTAGCCATGGAGCTACTCAACTAAGTAAATCGGTAGCCGATAATAGTGGACTGGAGACCACGTTAACGACATGTTCAGTCGCAAAATAGTCTGAGATTGTGATCCGCTTCTAACCTTAAATAATTTAAAGAAGCATTTATTACTTTATCGACATCGCTGCGCAGTGGTATATTCCAAAGCGACTTGACAACTGACAGAACTCCCCTACCTTTGTTTCGAAAATAAAGTGACCAAAAATATGAATATACAAATATAAGTTCATTGTAATCACTATTAAGTGCCCATAATAAAATTAACTTTTTTGGTGATTGCATCAAGAATTATAATCGATAACTAAAAACAGTAATTTTTTACTAACTGCGAACAATTTTACAGGGTAGGCCAGTAAAAAATGTCTACACCTGATATTGTTTCGAATTTTTTTGTTCCATCGACATCCCAAAAAAAAAACCTTTTCCCGGTGAGTCGATTAACGCTTTAAGTGGAACATATTAATTAAATATTTTCCAGTCACCCCATTTTGTACCCTAGTAAGGGGTGAAAATTCATCTTGAAAACTTTAAATGGAACTGGTGTCAAATTGCACATCATTCCCAAAACCGGTTAATTGCCTCTACATTTTCGTCGTGTTTCTGCTATCAGCTTTTAATATAACATATAATAATTTAATTTTTTATTTTACTAAATAGTTTTTCTATAAATATTATTCAATATTATTTTTAATGAAATTATATTTAACATATCATAAGATTAGAGTAATTACGTATTATTCTTTTAATTTTTTAATCTATTTCGATGTCAGGTTAAAAGTCGCATAATATAAAAATCGGGAGAATAAGGCAAATATTCAAAAACCCATATTTGTAAAAAATGCTTTGTGTTTTGTGAAAGGATGAATTATTGTTATCAAGATTGTATCTGTAGCAGTATCAGTATATTTATCCAGTTTCGGTGCATTACTATTTTCTATAATCAAACTATTCGGAAGTCGATTTGTAGCTTGACATAATCTTGATAAGATTGAATGTCTTCTAAGAGGTCAACTAGTTTGGTCAGTCGCCAATTAATAGCCCAATGGAGATACCTATGCCTCTAATTTTGACTGATCGAACAATTTTTAAAAGAATACAGTAGGCTGATAATTGAAAATTATTCCATGATTGAATCCAGAACATTAGACGATTAAAATCTCCTAGCTAGCTACGGGAATTACGCTAATTTAAAATTTCATTCACGGGCTTGACATAATAAGTGGTCCAAGGTAAAAATGGTCCCATTCTTTTGCACGTATTTTGTTATATTTTAATTACCGTTTATGAAAACCCAGACTTTTTTACGTAAAAGAGGTATTTTTAATTCGCCGCGATAGGATGCACTGTTCGAGTAACTAGCTTTAACTCTTTTCATGGGCAACAAAATAAAGCATAAGTTCATAGCATAGTAATATTAAGTGTGCCATTATTGCAATGTTTCAAACAATACAACTTTAGTACGCCATGTCAAAAAGAAATTTTTTGGTTTCGCAATTCCCCTTTTTTTGGATGTTCTTAAGCTTCAAAGTGTTAAAATAAAATAAAATAGATTTTAATAAGATATTATCATGTTAATGTTTAGTAATGTGGAACCTGTGGATATTAATTTTATCTACGGATATTGCCATGGAAATGCAAAGGCCGCAGTACGCGAATATCACAGACGGTTCCCCAATAGTAAGTTGCCTTCAAAACTTAATTTTTTTATTCAAACTCACCAGAACTTTAGAAATTTTGGACTTAAAAGGAATCAGAGAAAGGAAGAAAGGCGAAATGATAGATTCAGGAATCAAACTTTGACTGGTTTTAACAACAATGATAAATTAAGCATCAAAAGAGTTGCGCGATCAAGTTATTCAAGTTTCTAAAGATAAAGTTTAGTTTTAAAAAACTACTACAGGAAACCTTTCCATATGCAGTTAATCCGAAATTAAAAATTATTTTCTAAATGACAATCTTTTCGAATATCTCGAAGATGTTCCGCTTAATTTAAGGCATGATTGCTGGTTTCAAATGTGCTGGTGCTTCATCACATTATGCTGCTGAAAATCGTACGGATGCTAAATCTAAATAATAATTTTCCTGGACGATGGATCGATTGGTTAGGACCAGGACCATAACCACCCGTTTATCGAACTTGACACAATTCTTTCGCCTGTGGTATTTAGAAAATATAGTCTATGTAACCGCTGTAAACATCAGAGAAGGGTTGATCCAAAGAATTCAAAACGCGTATGAAAATTTGCGTACTAATCAGAATTTTAAGTGCACTGCAGAATTTTAAAGAGAGCAATTCCTCTAGTGGATGGATTTGGTGCATACATTCAGAATACCTAATATAATCTTCTGTTATTGAATAATTAATGTATACCTATCCAAACTGCATTTAATACAGATTGTTTTGATATATATATATATATATATATATATATATATATATATATATATATATATATATATATATATATATATACAGACTAAAATATTCAATAATTAACACAAAAAACGTTTTTCCATTCCAAATTATTGAAGTATACTGAATTTCACGACATTAGCATAAACGGTTTCGAAAATATTGCGAAAAAAATATCTTCAGAGCTCACCTTCTTCACACATCGCCTAAGGTACTGGATGGGTCACGGATTGTGGTTAGTAAAAGTTCCATTAGATATTAATGGACAGCTGCGGATATCTCAAAATAAGCAGCCCCGAACCAAGGCAAAAAACTAAATCCACCTAGCGTCTGACTTGTATCAAGCGGTTGAGTGGTCAGTATCTGTTCACCAGTGGTGCGGCTGGGATTTAAATTATGGAACCAACCCCTCCAGTCTTAACCTCTGAACCGTCCTGGTTCAAACTTTTAATACATAGTACAAGATGACGCGTTCTAGTAATTACAAAATTACCCCAGAAGGTAAACAATCATCTGCCAGCTTTGCTCGTACAACCGGATTTTCGGATTCTGGGGCGTCCGGGCTTAAACGCAAAACCTTTCAGAGGGAGACAGAGACCTCTGGCCAACATATGAAACCGAAAACAAAAACTTTCTTTGGAACGGTAAAAATCAACTCTCTGCTGCGACCAGGAGAACTACACGAATTGGGGCGAACATTGAATCAGCAAAAAATCCAAATTTTAGCTCTGAAAGAGACCAGGTTGACAGATGATAACACCTTAGACTTCGACAACTACAGACTTTTTAAAACTACAACGGACAAAAGAATTCTCAAAAATACACCACATCTCGGTGTGGCTTTCGCTATCTCAAAAACCATTCTTGGTTCTATAACTAATGTCCGGCCAGTAAATAATAGACTTATGACACTATCCCTTAAGTGTGCTAACAAAAACTATACATTAATAAACGCACACCTCCCAGTTAACGAAGTACATAAGTCCTGGGAAATTCTGGAAAAGACTATTTCTAAAATTCCCTCAAACCATGTAAAAACCCTATTGGGTGATTTCAAGGCCCAACTAGGGAAAGAAAGAAAGTACAGAAAAACAGTCGTCAGTTTTCCCGCTCATAAATGGACTAACCATAATGGCAGAACATTGGTTAAACTATGTTCGCAGTTTAATCTAAAAATAATGTCAACCCATCTTAAGAAGAAAATAACGAAACAAAAGACCTGGAGGTGTCCAAACATGTACATAGGTGAATTTCAAATTGACCATGTTGCCATTTCGTACCCCAGTTATAAAGAGATTTTGAATATTCAAGTGGTTAACAAGTTTCAAGTTCAAGGAGCTAACATAGACACGGATCACTACTTGACTAGAATCAAACTTAGCTTAAAACCTCGAAAACTTATTCAAAACAAACTGCTAATACCAAAGTTTGACTCTACGAAAATAAAACCAACCCAAACAGAGTTTATCAAAAGCTTGATAAACAACCAGCACAGAACTGGCGAGAATTGAAACAAAAGAGTTGGTCTCTTTACAAAAACGTAGAAAACATCCGTGGTGGGATGAAGTTTGCGAGCAAGCGGTATTAAGCCGAAGTAAAGCATTCAAAGATTGGAATAGTAAAAAAACAGCAATAAATTATAACATCTTTTTGGAAGTAAGAAAAGAAACATCGAAACTAATTAGACAAACTAAACAAAAATATGAAAACAATCAACTTAATGAAATAGAAAAAGATTTCCCAAAAAATAACACCCGAAATTTTTACAAAACATTTAAAACTAAATTAACAGGCTATCAACCCCAAAGTATTTGCTTCCGAAAGGAAAACGGAAAACGGACAATCAAGACAATTGCAAAGAACTTGCGAGATATTTTAAACATCTATTAAACTGTCTTGAGCCCTTAAACAGATTACCAACACTAAACCCTAAACAAACAAACCCAGATTCACTACCGCCGAATGAAGATGAAATAATTAGGCAAATCAAGCGACTGAAAAATATCAAAGCTTCTGGTGAAGATTGCATCACTGCTGAACTTCTGAAATCCACTGGTCCAGATACAATCAAGGAAGTAACCAAAATTCTACAAGAAGTTTGGCGAACAATTCGAATTTGGCGAGATTCCTGAAGATTGGAAACATGCTATAATCCATCCAATACTTAAGAAAGGAGATAAAACGGATGTAAACAACTACAGACGAATATTTATTCTCCCAGTTTGTTACAAAATTATATCTCAATGTCCCTGTGATCTATCTATCACAGGGACGCTTAGAACCTAAAATTTGTGAATATCAAGCAGGTTTTCGACCGGGCAGATCCTGCGTGGAACAGATCCTGAATCTAAAGTTGGTCCTAAAACATCAAAAACTGTACAATAAAAATTTCGTCTGTATATTTGTGGATTTCAAAAAAGCATATGATTCTATTGACCGCGAATCTTTATTCCAAATCTTGAGAGAACAAGGACTAGATCTGAAAACGCTGGCAATTATTAAAGGAACACTAACTAACACAAGGTCAAAAGTTAAATTCATGGGTGACATCTCAGAGCCCTTAGAAATTAAAACTGGAGTGAGACAAGGGGATGAACTCTCGCCACTCCTATTTAACTGAGTTCTAGAAAAAGTAATACAGAAATGGCGTGAAAAAAGTCGACCGTGAATATTGACCAGCCCATTAAACTGGGGAGAACCAATATCAAAATTGATTGTCTGGCATTTGCTGATGATCTAGCAAATAATAGTTAATATATATATATATATATATATATATATATATATATATATATATATATATATATATATATATATATATATATATATATATATATATATTATAACTCTTGGTTGGACATTTAGACTCTTCAGTCCAATCAACGGATCGACACTCGGAATGACTTAGAAACTTATATGTTTAAAAAATAATGAGAAAGATATTGCTTTTTGTGTGGCGTGTAAGTGTCTCGCTTGCGTATAGTGACTCTGGTTTGATTAGTGTGTCATGGCGTCTAATCCTTGTGTGTGGATATGCATTTCTTATTTTAGATATTGTGGGTCTTATTGTATGCCCTCTTCATCTTTTGCAATCGAGCCTTCTGCACTATCTTCCCTCCTCGTTCGAGTATCACGTCCAGGTATTTGAAGTGTGTGACCCTATTTATCAAGTCAATGTATATATTTTATATACGACGTTGACTTGCGAATAGAAAGCACCTCCTTAGAATGAGATGTGAAGTGGTTTGAAAACGTTTCGAACATGAAATAACATTCCAGGCCTACAACAAAGGTCACCGATACAGAACAGTTCCGTGCAACAAAGCGTTCAAGATATTTTAGTTTGTAATATTTTTGTTAGTGAGGAACTAATCACAAAGTCTCTGGAAGGTATTTAGGCTGGTGCAATTTTACACCTTTAAGGGAGTAGATTCTGTTGAAACAAGGCTCGGTTCATGATACATATCCTAAAACATCTCCATAATGTTGCTGTGTCTTCATCAAAATATATAGAGTAAAAACACCATTTATATTGGTCAAGTCTGGATAATTCCTTTTGATTTATAACAAATGTAGTATATTATTGTTTTTTTTTCATTAGTATGGTTGATTTTAGGTACTGGACTATTGTAAATACAATTTATTGAAATAATCTTTTGTGATTCAAGTTAGACAACACGACTTCCTTTAGTTACAAAACAATGATGCCATAATATAACTAAATATATGATGCGGTACCTAAGTATCAAGTATATTGACTAATCAAAGCTGTACTAATGTCATGCTGTCAAATAAAAATTTTTAATAATTAGAGCCTGGGCTTTATCCATCTCTGTGTTGACAGGTCATCCAGCGCGAAATGAATATTTTATATTAAAGTTTCCCTCTCTAAATCTGAAACAGCTATCTACATGTTGAATCATTTAGAGCGTCGATCATAAATTCAGCACATATCAGTATCTTTACAAAATTGTTTATTTCTTTTTGCTGAAAACTAAACATAAACAATAAGTATCACTAACGAAATATTTTTATTGATGGCTTTTCAAAAATAATTATTTATAATTACTTTGCGAGAGTTCGATGGAAAAGATTAAAATAATATGTCTATAGTCGATAACACCGGGCAATCAGGGCACTAGTACGTATAGCAGCAATATGATCACGGAACGACAATGACCCAACTGTAGTATATTTTTTCATCGTTGTTCTGTTCTCAATATGTATAATTCTAGCATTTACTTTATGCGGAAAAATAAAGAAAGATTATTATAGATATTAGATGAGCAAAAAACGTATTATTCGGCGACATATTTTCCGTTTGCAGTGACGTCTTTTATCATCTTTCTAGTTTTGCAGGCAGCTGGCAGCTTGCGAATTCCCTGATAATATAAACTCACCGGCTTTAATATGATAAAGCCACCAATACATTTGCGTATATCTATAAGTGTCACGAAATGTGTATCAGCAAAGCAGTGGCCGAAATAGGTGGTAATTGGACGGCGCCTTATCTGGCTTATGCGTCACTTGCAGCAGAAGTTTCTAGTTTAACGCAATGGTCCTAGGCCAGAGGCATTTTCTTTCAGATGAAATGCGATGAAATAGGAAAATCGAATATGCTCTTTTATCGCATCATCATAAATCAAATTACCAGAAATACAATATCTTTTATTTCCTTCTCAATAAGTAACAAAATGCAATTAAAATTTAATCTAGAATGAAATTATCTCTTGAAAAGTTAAAAATAATTGTTCCAACTCATTGCTTATATCATTTCTGTTTGATATAAATATTATTATATTAAAACACAATTATATTGGAAACGCCAGATTACTGAAGTTTATCATTCATGTTCTACATTACGTGGAAATATTGATATAAGACCTTTATAAACGAAATTAGTAAATAATAAAGATAGTTCCTGGTTTATGGAATGATTGATGAATATTACATAAAAAAATTATAAAGAGAGGTTGTATTGTCCATGGCAATGCTTGTGTTTTATTTAGAATTATATAACTTGAAAGCTGAGATTTTCTTCAATTTTGAAAAATATATCATTAGCAAAATTGCATTCGTTGTAAACAATCAGCGGTGAAATATGGTATAAAAAATTGACGACTTTTCTACTGTGTTGATAAGTGGCATTTGTTAGTAGATATTCTTAATAGTAAATTTTTTAGTTTTTTTTGGCACTGAGACTTATTTTTTTTTTTAATATGAAAGTATTCTTGTTTATAATGCCTGTGGGACCATTTTAGATTTTTTTTTCTCTCCCTTAATGGAAATGATCAGCCATCTATTCCTTTACCCCGTTCAGTGATAACGAAAGAAACCTTGACAACTTAGCAACCATATTAAATCGCGTTAAATATCAACAGTTTCAGTGGGGATTTAAAAATGATAGATATATTGCTAGGACTTCAAGGCATAGAGCAACAAAAGAACATTACTGTAAGAAAAATTGGCCTCATAGAACTTGTTTTGAACCTGTTACTTCAAACATAAAATATGCACCCCTTGTTAACCTCCTCTCCATATTAAGCTTGGACTATTGAAAAACTTTCTCAAAGTCATGGAAAAAGAAGGTAATGGTTTTAAGTACCTAAAATAAATATTTCCTCTATTAAGTAATGCAAAACTAAACATATTTATCGGACCTCAAATAAGGAAGCTTCTAAGTGATTTCCGTTTTCAAGAAAAATTAAATGAAAAGGACTTGGCAGCAGTGTTTTGTAAGTGTAGTGAAATGGTTTCTGGGCAACAAGAACGATGAAAACTATAAAAACGTCATAGAAGCACTCTTTAAAGTCTACGAAATACTATAACGTCTTATGTCCTTAAAAATGCATTTTTACGCTCTCATTTGGATTTTTTTGGAAAAATTGGGTGTACTAAGCGACGAACGAGGAGAGGGGTTTCACCAGGACCTCAGTACAATGAAAGCAAGATACCAGAGATGCTGAAACCCATCTATGTTGGGCAACTAGTGTTAGTTTTTAAAAAGAGATGATGTTACAGGACACTAGAGGAAAAAGTGAAAGTCTTTGTCGTTCTATGACATCTCATGTATTATATTTTGTATTCACATAATCCTCAAAAAGGTCTTTGCATAGATTTAACACGTTTTACATTGTTATATTAAATAAACATTAGATTGTAAAAATATGTCCTGTTTTTCCTACCACCGACCCTCTGTAACAAAAAAATGGTACGTTTTACAGTACTTAGCTTATCATTTTCGGAATTAGGACTACAAAACACTTCATATACACCTATTTTCATCAATGTTACCTCAAAACAATTAAAATTTGTTTACCTGTGTTTGGAATTAGATATTTTATTAAACTTTAATATTCAATCGGTGAATTTTAAGTGGAATGAAAAATATTTGTAATCAATATAAAATTCGTTGAAATAAAAAGTTGAACAAAAAGAAATGTTGATAGTTCAAATAACTATTAAAAACACCACCAAACTAAAAGCAGATACACTCACTTTGGTAGAGATCTGGGGGTCTTATTAATGATATTATTATATTTTGTGTAGAATCAAAAGTTTGGAATTTATTTTTTCTTAGCTTTTTACATATTATTTCGTTTATGAATCACAATTACAAAACCTCAAATACTTAAAAAACTGACAAGAATTGGATTAGGGTGAAGGGAGAATTTTGTTATTGAAAATTAAATCAAGAATCACCCCTGAATTTTACTATATTGAAACTTAAACACTCTATACCCGTACTGCTGTAATTTTCCGTCGAAATATTTCTATTGAAATTGTATACAAAAAATGCGAATATCTAATTTAATGCCTTTTTATTAAAATATCAATTAATATTGCCTGAACAATGCCATATTTAAATCCAAAGTAAAAATTGCCATCTGATTCTAGATTAAAAAAAAACATTAGATTTTGCACGAGAAAATTTGATTATATATATTAAATATAAATTTAGATTATGCCTACTATTACCTCTCATGTAATTTTTTATATATCAAAAAGTCTCTAATATCCATTGAAATATTCTTCAAATGTTATATCTCTTCAGTGGAACTATAATTCTATATACTATATATGCAAACAATTTTTAAGAAATGCCACCATAAATACATATCCATTCATATTTATCTTCTTTTGACACTTGCTATTGCATTTATTTTGCAAAATAAATATCATATATTTAGGAACTAATAAGATGATTTATTGTCTTATATTTTAAACAGTATTATGGTTAGACCTCCAAGTGTTTCATATCTTAATTTAAACAAAATTATTTTTATTAATAACTTTTATATACAAAGTTACTATTTAAACAACTATTTTCATTTCTGTTGTAGAAAAATTATAATAAATAATGCATGGAACTATGCTGAAATGAAATATCATTGTGCAGGAAAAAAAAGTCTTAATAAAAAAATATTTTTTTTCTTAAATGTGTAAACTAAATTTATATCCAACATTTTTTTTACACCCGACAAAAACAAAAATGAATGACGAACAATTTTCAAAAATGAAAAACATTTGAAATTGAAAATGTGAATTACTCACCGGGTAAGGAATCACCGTCGAATAATTCGCAGGAGAAAAAAGAGCGTAGCGCACGAAACCGGAAGTATAGGCTATACACCTATGGCCGGGTGAAACTCCACGAACAAACTGAGTATATCCAGCACTAGGTCCGAATCCAGGCCTGCTGGAAGGATCCTGCGCTTTCCTGATCGCTTTCCGAATTTGGAATTTTCGAAATATAACATTTTTCAGCTGCGGCAATGAGAGGCAAAGCAAATCGGTGTTTTGTTCAACATTGAACGTTGGTTTTTTTATTATCTCCTATAAAATCGTGGGCTTGAAAGAAGAAATATGCCTAGGGGTATTTTTGGTATTTTTGTTATTCCATTTACGATAAAAAAAGTTAAAAAAATACAAAATTAATTTACTTTTAATTATTACTTCTCTAAAAGTATTTAATACTTTAAAATAAAACTTTTTGTAATTAATATCACAGATTGACAAATAATTGATTTGAACTTGATTACCAAATAGTTGACCATTATTTACATTAGAGTTATGTTTATGAATAGAAGCAATTTGAACATTGTGAAAAAGTTTTGGTTATTAATTAATTAATTTCTTATGAATAAACCAGAGAGCGTGAAGGAATGCGATTTTGTATTGTTTCAGTTTATTTTTCATAATGTGAGTTTTCCATTAGTATATGGCAATTCGCAACTTTTCTAGTATAATTTCAGAAGCTTGTCTCCATTATTATCTTTGATTTTACGATCTTTTGAATAACTAGCTAATGGTGTAGCAAAACAAATTTGGCAGTTTTGAACTGAGAATATAATCCAGTGTCCGTTTCTTATTATTTGCAAAATGGAATAAAAAATGAGCTATCTTCGTGATAGTGTAATAAGCTATGATTTATTGTAATAAATCGTAGATTGAAGTTGGTCGATCGGTTGCTTAGGCCAAAAAACCCAGAACCATAACCGAGCAAACGGAAATGATTTTTCTTGATTGCATGTGATAACTTAATGTACACATGCAATCTAATACAACATGCTCTAATAATCTTCTGTCATGAATGGCATGTATTTATAATAGTATACTTAAGAATATAAATAATGTTGACCTGGCGAATAGGGTACTTTATTAACATCTAGGATAACATATTCACATTTTTTTTTGGTACTGTAAACTTTTATTTCTAATTATTTTGTTAGTACAAAATGTAATTATTACTAACTTTATTTAAGATAGAATACATTCATATATATGACGAATTTGCAGAATAATTTTTTTAGCAACCGTTTCTCGATAAATAGTCTAATTGGTCTAATTGGTCTAAAAATGGTCCCTAATTCATCGGAATATTTGTTTATTTACTGTTGGG
Source organism: Cosmopolites sordidus (assembly GCA_031761425.1). NCBI lineage: Eukaryota > Metazoa > Arthropoda > Insecta > Coleoptera > Curculionidae > Cosmopolites > Cosmopolites sordidus. The sequence goes on along the minus strand of JARFXV010000211.1, from coordinate 230,043 downwards.
GGATGTTGAAGTCTTCTACGTCGATCTGGTTTAATTTTACAGGGTTTAGATTCGGAACGAAGTTTTTCAGGGTATTTTTATTGGATGATTTTTATTTGTAATATTCCCATACTTATCTATTAACCGTTTCGCATGTAATCTTGTATTTCTTATGGGTTACATTTCGGTTGGAGTTTTAATAGAGAATTCTTTTTAATTATTTGGGATATAATTTATTTCCCTTCACATTTTATTGTTATTGGTGATAGATCAGAAATCGTTATTAAACATAGATTTCTGTCGATGTCGTTCAAGTTAAAATCTTCAGCAAGGAGTAACGATACTTCCCAAGTTTTGGGTAAATGATTTTAGAGGTTGTCACAAAATTTTATTCCCGTTTATATGAAGATCAGAACCAATCAAAGACAATAATACCCACCGAAGAACTAATACCAGATATCTTAGTGGAGGGAGTAACAAATGTTACAGAATCGATGAGAAACTGCAAGGCTCCAGGAAAGGACAGTGTACTATCGAAATGCTAAAAACTGGTGGTAGGACGTTATATAAAACACTGGTAAAATTATACTCAAAATGCCCCAAAAGAACAAAAAGTACCCAACTTATGGAAAAATGCAGAAGTGATCATTTTACATAAGAAAGGAGCACAAGAAGATTTAAAGAACTACCTTCCAATAAGCCTTCTATTAGTAATGTACAAAGTTTTCACTAAGAAGAATATTAAGAAAACGGAAAGATGCACAACCAAGAGAACAAGCAGGATTCAGAAGTGGATTCACTATAATGAATCACATCCAGGTTGTACAGCAGGCCATAGAAAGACCCAACGAAAACACCACGCCACTGTGTTTGGCTTTTATCGACTACGAAAAAGCATTTGACTCTATCTCAAAGCATGCCATAATGGATGAACTGCTTAGCCAGGGGGGTAGACAAAGTATATGTAAACCTACTAGGATCGATATATGATGGAGCTTCAGTGACAATTCACCCTGATGAACCTGAAGTAGGAATTAATGTAGAACGAGGTGTATGGCAGGGTGATGCAATATCGCCTATTCGTTTTTCGGTTTGCCTTGAAGAAGTATTCCGTAAACTGGATTTGGAACAGGATGGTGTAAAGATCAATGGTTCAAATTTAAACCATTTTAGATTTGCAGATGATATCGTTTTCCTTTTACAAGACCCAGAGGAGCTGCAAAGGCGCATACAAGAACTGCAAAGGGCTAGCGAGGTATTTGGCTTAAAAATAACCCTGAAAAAGAGTCAGGTTATGTTCAATAAATTCGCTGAAGACAGGAAAATTTCAGTTTTAGGAAGGAATTTGGAGATTGTGGACCACTGTATATATCTTGGGCAGAGGATTTAAATGGAGGGGGATACCGCCCCAGAGGTGGAACGACGTGTTAAATGTGCCTGGCAGGCATTTGGAAAGCTCAACATAGTGTTTAAGAGCAAACTCCCACTTTTCCTGAAAAGAAAAATCTTCGAACAGTGCGTCCTACCCGTTATGACATACGGAAGTGGAACCTGGACACTCACATCGTAGTCAATTCAAAAACTTCGCGTAGCACAGAGGGGGATGGAAATATGTATGCTTGGCATTACAAGACGAGACAGAAACCCCTGCGCATGGATCAAGAAACAAAGGAAAGTATGTGACATCATTGGAAGAGTGAAGGAATTAAAATGGAGATAGGCAGGCCAGGCCATATAGCGAGGCGATGGGACATCAGATGGGCCAGGGCAATCCTGGAGTATATACCGCTTGATCGCAAACGTCCGCAAAGAACCGAAGAAGACCGAAAGCTCGATGGACTGATGACATTGTTAAGTATAAAGGACCCGAGTGGCAGAGGAAAGTCCAGGACAGTGAAAGTTGGAAACATGCTGAAAAGGCCTTCATCCTGCAGTGGATCGACACGGCTGAAGATGGTGATGATGATGATGATGATGATGATGATGACCTTCAACACATTGCACGCGACGATGATTATATATATATATATATATATATATATATATATATATATATATATATATATATATATATATATATATATATATATAAATATATATATGCGTGCATGTTATGAAGGTATGATATGGTGAACATTAGTTCATTTATTTTGGATCGGTGTTGTGTACACATTGTACAAAGTGAATGATTCAGGATCAACTAGAGGCTAATTCAATGATATTAATATATTGAGCAATGGATGCTGATTGTACAGATAATGGTCGATTATTTCGATGTAACGACTGTGGTATTTATTGGAATAAATAACTTATATCAAAGGGAGTTATTATTGAACTATGCAAGATGTTTAATGGAGCGAAATCTATTGAATTTAATACATCGTTTAAGTAGTTTTGTAAAACTAGCTTTCCGTTAATGATTCACATAGTCCGAATGTTTTAATCTGAGCCTAATAAAATACAACATTATCTGAAATACCTGTAATTGATTTCAATGAAAATTGAGAGAAGACGATCGGGACTAATTCGGGAAATCTGTAAAGATAACTTATTCATAATATTGTTTTAGTCGATCGAAATTGATTTTAGTGGGTGCGACTAATTAGGGAAAAAAGGGTTTTAGAAAATTTGTTTGATTTCAAAAGGGCTATTAAAAGTATTTTTTGACTTGCTTCTGATCTGATACACTTTATCACGAATTTTGTATTTAATGGTGGCATTTGATATATGTTGGTCGAACCTAATTTTCGATTTTTAGTTCCGAGTTTTACTTGGTTTGTTTCTTCGTTGAGTTGCTTGGTTCTTGCTACGATATTAGTTCGTAGTGTTTCGCGGATGGAAGAATACGCTAGACTATTAGTCCGGGAGTACATCCGACGTTTGTGTCCCGTTTGTTGGGAACATGCAGATGTTTCGCCAAGGTCACACTTGGAATACTAAGTCTTGTGATACTAAGCATACATCTTTCCTATCCCCTTTCCTGTCCTATCCGAAGTTTTTGAATTGATTGGGATGTGAGTGTCCAGGTTTCACTTGCGTATGTTATAACGGGTAGAACGCACTGATCGAAGACTTTTCTTTTCAGGCAAAGTGGGAGTCTGCTCTTAAACACATTGTTGAGCCTGCCAAATGCCTGTCAGCCACATTTGACAGGCCGTTTCACCTCCCGGGTGGTATTCCCCTCCATTGAAATATTTTGCCCAAGATATATAAAGCTGTCCAAATCTTCAAATCCCTTCCGAAAACTGAAATTTTTCTATCCTGAGCGAAGTTATTGAACATAACCAGACTCTTGTTCAAGTTTATTTTCAAACCAAATGGTTCGCCAGCCTTTTGCACTTCTTGTATGCGTCTTTGCAGCTCCTCTGGGTCTTGTGAAAGGAGAACGATATCATCTGCAAATCTAAGATGGTTTAAGTTTTTAAGTCCCAATCCAGTTTACAGAATACTTCTTCAAGATCAGCCGAGAAAAGAATAGGCGATATTGCGTTACCCTGACGTACACCTCGTTCTACATTAATTCCCACTTCAAGATCATCCAGGTGAATTCATCAAGCAGTCATTAAATGCTTGTATTTGAAAGGCAATACGCCTACTCAAACTCGTAATTTTTAAATTCGAAAAATAACAATTGATATTAAATATTTTAACTTTTAGGTAATAAAAACTACACTTAATTTTACACATCTCACTTATAGAGAGTTATCTCTTATATTCATTATAAATTTGATAACCATTTCGTTTCCTAACCTTTGTGTTGTAGCATTTTGATGACGCAGTTAAATAGTTGATACATAACAATTTTTTTTTACTTTTTTTTATTTTCTCTTACTTTCTCTTACTTCACTAAGGCTTCAACATTGAAGTTTGTTTGAATGTTTCAATTTTTTCTCGATACGTTCCTAATTATATCAAAAGTTATACCTTGAATCTATTATGTGATAATCCACTCCAAATGTTCGACATTTGCAAACGAACGTTGTTGGTTTACTTTCTGTATTTTGGTCAGAAAATTGTGTATTACTTTTTCATTAAAAATATTTTCTAGGTACTTCCTAACTTTCAAAGTACTATGGCATGTTGCGCCGTCCTGTTGGTACTATATCTCGTGACGTTCATTTATGGGTAGGCCATTCAGAAAATCATTCAATTGATTGCAAAAAATGGACGACATTTATTCTCTTTTAAAAATGTTTAAATTGCATCTTTACTTATTTTATTTGGTAGCAAAGATACCCTTTTACGGAAAAATTATTTGGCATTTTCTAGTTCAGATAGAATTAAATTTAACATCGTATCCTCATGGGCAACGCCGTTTCCGACGCTTGTTATTGAATTTATTTTTAATAACTCCGTATATTTTAAATTTTCCTAGTAGGGGTGACTAGGAATATCTTAGACTTAGAATATCTCCCCAACTTCATCTTTGGAGAGTTAGTTTTTTAATGGTCGGCAAGTGTAGAATACGCAATTCTGTATTTCTTTGAGGCCCCTTAAACATATATTTTTCCTTGATTTATGTCATTTAGTGCTAAGGAGATTGTTTCTTCACTCCATGATTCGCCTCTGGCAGATTTTCGCTGATACTTGAAAACTATTTTAGATGCTGCAAAATAAAACAGATGTATTATGAAACAGAAATAAATGACGATTTCTTAATTAGCCTTCAATATTACTAAACATTAAGTAATACAACAATAATAGGTAGGTAAAAGTTACAAACTAGATTTTTGTAGTTAGGGTAAAATCGATCATTGTCGGTTTTACCTGATCGGTCTTGCCCAGAATACACTAAATATACATATTTTATTTAGTACATGGCAACAATACTTTCGGATCGACATTTTTCAAGGTTACGTGTACAAGAAACCAAACATCTTTCGATTAAAGTAAACTAAAATTTTTACTTTAATTCTTCATGCTATGGAGGCCTACCAAATATTTCACATCCTGCAGTTATGTTTTTAAATATTTGAACACATATTACTTACCTATTTTAAACTGGCAATATTGTAAAATTTTATCTCTATCTGCGTTAGAAATATCTTACTGATCGTTATTGCCCGGTAGATCGGTCTTGCCCGAGTTTGTGCTGCTTCCCAATAACTTTTATGATTTTCTCCCACAATTAATACAATTTCTGTTTTGTCTTCTAAAATAAATGCCGCCGTGATTACTAGTTATTTAGAAAATGTGTTTAGAAGTCGAAAGAATTAATTGACATAAAGTGACAGAAATGTTGATGTCATAGCCACTGATTACAGGGTTATGTATTAATACTATTATTATAAGTTATCGGGAAGCAGCACAAATTTTTAATAACAGTCATCCAGACAAAAATGTACACAATATAGCAGTGTGAAAAATAGGGTAGACTCGGGCAAGACCGATCTACCGGGCAATAACGATCAGTAAGATATTTCTAACGCAGATAGAGATAAAATCTTACAATATTGCCAGTTTAAAATATGTAAGTAATATGTGTTCAAATATTTAAAAACATAACTGCAGGATGTGAAATACTTGTAGGCCTCCATAGTATGAAGAATTTTAGTAAACATTTTAGTTTACTTTAATCGAAAGATGTTTGGTTTCTTGTACACGTAACCTTGAAAAATGTCGACCCGAAAGTATTGTTGCCATGTACTAAATAAAATACGTATATTTAGTGTATTCTGGGCAAGACCGATCAGGCAAAACCGACAATGATCTATTTTACCCTAACTACAAAAATCCAGTTTGTAACTTTTACCTACCTATTATTGTTGTATTACTTAATGTTTAGTAATATTGAAGGCTAATTAAGAAATCGTCATTTATTTCTGTTTCATAATACATCTGTTTTATTTTGCAGCATCTAAAATGGTTTTCAAGTATCAGCGAAAATCTGCCAGAGGCGAATCATGGAGTGAAGAAACAATCTCCTTAGCACTAAATGACATAAACCAAGGAAAAATATATGTTTAAGGGGCCTCAAAAAATACAGAATTGCGTATTCTACTCTTGCCGACCATAAAAAAACTAACTCTCCAAAGATGAAGTTGGGGAGATATTCTAAGTCTAAGATATTCCTAGTCACCCCTACTAGGAAAATTTAAAATATACGGAGTTATTAAAAATAAATTCAATAACAAGCGTCGGAAACGGCGTTGCCCATGAGGATACGATGTTAAATTTAATTCTATCTGAAGTAGAAAATGCAAAATAATCTTTGCGTAAAAGGGTATCTTTGCTACCAAATAAAATAAGTAAAGATGCAATTTAAACATTTTTAAAAGATAATAAATGTCGTCCATATAAAGCCCAATTTGTTCATGTAGTAACTGAGAAATTATTATAGATGCTATGAATTTTATTCTTTTATCCAAGGAGAGTTAGAGGACGATCCTTTTATAGTAAGAAAAATATTTTTTTCGACAAAGCTACATTTACTTTAAATGGAATCGTCAGTTCGCAAAATTGTCGATGGTCGAGATCAATACTAATTCAACACACACGTTTGACGTGGGATTTACAGGAATAAAATAATTGGACTTTTTTTTCGACAATCCAGGAATTTTGAACGGTATTTGAATTTTTTGCAAAATCAATTGAATGAATTTCTGAATGACCTACCCATAAATGAACGTTACGAGATATGGTACCAATAGGACGGCGCAACATGCCATAGTACTTTGAAAGTTAGGCAATACCTAGAAAATATTTTTAATGAAAAAGTAATACACAATTTTCTGACCAAAATACAGAAAGTAAACCAACAACGTTCGTTTGCAAATGTCGAACATTTGGAGTGGATTATCACATAAAAGATTCAAGGTATAACTTCTGATGTAATTAGGAACGTATCGAGAAAAAATGGAAACATTCAAACAAACTTCAATGTTGAAGCATTAGTGAAGTAAGAGAAAGTCTAATACTATTTTTTTACTCATGTTATGTTCAGAATACACATTTATGAAAATAATTTATTTTGTTATGTATCAACCATTTAACTGCGTCATCAAAATGCTACAGCACAAAGGTTAGGAAACGAAATGGTTATCAAGTTTATAGTGAATATAAGAGATAACTCTCTATAAGTGAGATGTGTAAAATTAAGTGTAGTTTTTATTACGTAAAAGTTCTAATATTTAATATCAATTGTTATTTTTCGAATTTAAAAATTACGAGTTTGCGTAGGCGTATTGCTTTTCAAATACAAGCATTTAATGACGGCTTGATGAATTCACCTTGATGATCTTGAAGTGGGAATTAATGTAGAACGAGGTGCACGGCAGGGTAACGCAATATTGCCTATTCTTTTCTCGGCTGATCTTGAAGAAGTATTCCGTAAACTGGATTGGGAACAGGATGGTATAAAGATCAATGGTGCAAACTTAAACCATCTTAGATTTGCAGATGATATCGTTCTCCTTCCACAAGACTCAGAGAAGCTGCAAAGACGCATACAAGAAGTGCAAAGGGCTGGCGAACCATTTGGTTTGAAACTAAACCTGAAAAAGAGTCTGGTTATGTTCAATAACTTCGCTCAGGACAGAAAAAATTCAGTTTTCGGAAGGGATTTGGAGATTGTGGACAGCTTTATATATCTTGGGCAAAAGATTTCAGTCGAGGGGAATATCGCCCGGGAGGTGGAACGGCCTGTTAAATGTGGCTGGCAGGCATTTGACAGGCTCGACAATGTGTTTAAGAGCAGTGTCCCACTTTGCCTGAAAAGAAAAGTCTTCGATCAGTGCGTTCTACCCGTTATGACATACGCAAGTGAAACCTGGACACTCACATTCCAATCAATTCAAAAACTTCGGGTAGCACAGGAAAGGGGATAGAAAACATGTATGCTTAGTATTACAAGACGAGAGCGAAAGTCCTGCGCATGGATGAGGGAACAAACGGAAGTCTGTGACATCATTGGAAGGGTAAAGCGATTGAAATGGAGATGGGCAGGCCATATAGCGAGGCGATGGGATGACAGATGGACCAATGCAATTCTGGAGTGGATACCGCTTGATCGCAAACGTCCGCGAAGAAGACCGAAAGCACGATGGATTGATGACATCTTTAAGTATATTGGACCAGAGTGGAAGAGGAAAGCGTTGGACTACGAAAGTTGGAAACATGCTGAAAAGGTGAAAAGGCTTTCGTCCGGCAGTGGATTGACACGGGCTGATGATATATATATATATATATATATATATATATATATATATATATATATATATATATATATATATATATATATATATATATATATATATATATATATATATACTGTTTCACTGATGGAAAACATGTATTGGGTTTTTTCCGGGAGTACATCCGGTTGTCGGGTTGGTCCCTGTCGGGAGCTTGCAGACGTTTCGCCAAAATCTCATTTGGCATCTTCGGTGCTTACTGTCGCGAGGTGCAGACAGTCACGAACCTCGCGACAGTTACAGTTAGCTCTCTATTTGAAAATATTATTGTTAAACTGAAAATAAATTTCATTAACGCATAAATTAAAAAGGTGAAGGATTTCATCTTTAATTTACTTAATTTATTAGTTGTTAACATTTTTTCATATAATTTACTTATTTTTTTCTATTACGCTATTATAGCATAATTAGAACAAATTTATAATTTTAAAAACTATTTGAACGGGGTTAATTTATAAAAGCAAAGCCTTCGATATTAAGCTAATTTAGTAGACGTTTTTGGAATATTAATTATATTTAACTTTTTTAGCCTTATATTTATCTAAAATAATAAGTCCGAATTTTACAATTCATGTATGCCATTTCTAGCCCTAGTGGTTGAATTTGAATAAATTTCTTATCAACTGCCAGTTTAATGTTTTAAATGCATTATATGTTTTAAATCTCCATGTGATTTTTAAATTATAGGGTATAATGTGAAGCTCATTTTGAGCGGCGGTTCTTGGGGAAAAAACAGATGGGGCATGTATAACCAAATTTTGGAATGGGGATAGGGAAATGCATCGCAACTAAAAATTTTCCATTTCTTAGTGTCATACGCACACTTTGCTGTGTAGAAATACGAGTGTAACTGTCAGACATTAAATTTTTATTTTATTTTTCAATTTTCGTTAATTTTGTGAAGCATTTGACGTGTTTTAACCTTATATCCAGATGCAATCACAAAATAAGGTTCTAGGTTCATTATTACCATTTTTAGTTCTATTGAATCAAATTGAAAAGAGTTTATTTGCTAGAACAAGGGTAACTAAGCAACTTGAAACGACAAAACTGCCAATACAAGCTTAGTTGTTCTTTACATGAAAAATAACTTATAATATGGTCCTTAAAAAACTTGTTTAAGTAAAAAATTTTGTTTAAGTTTATTACAATGTATGCTCCCTCAACTATATTCAATAATTGATATGATAAAAGGCGTTATTGACATGCTACCCAGTGGCTTTCCCCTTTTTATTTATACTCTTTAAAGATTCGGTGTTATTCTCGTAGGTACGAATGGAAATCAGTAACATTTTAAATTTAAAGAAAACTACTAGCACCATCTATTGTAACAATATGTATATCTGAAAGCTGTATATCTCTATAAAATGAGACTGCCGTCATTAGAATCGATCAATGGATTGTCAAGTTATAGCGCAAGTGACAATACTTTTGTAATTTCGTCACAAAAACCCGATGGAACAAAGAGCTAATATGCAATTTTGTTTCAAGTTCGATAAAACGTTTACAGAAACATTTGAATGGATGAAAAAGGTTTAATGTGATGATTGCTTATCCCCTGCATCGTGATGTTTCAAAAGGCGACTCAAAGCCAGACCGACCACAAAACAAAACTCTAGATGAGTTGCTGGAAAAAAATGCGTAAAATGATCGCCTACGATACGAATTTGATTGTGAGGTGGATAATGAAGGAATTAAATACGACCAAATACATGATTTACGAAAATTTTACAAATGGTTTAAACAAACGGAAAGTTTATGTTCGACTTGTGCCTCATGTCTTAAATGAAGACGAAAAAATTGCTCGCGTTGAACATTGCAAATACTTTATTGATATAGTCAGATGGAACTACAAATTCTTAAAATCGATTGTAACTGAAGACGAGACTTGATTCTTCAACTATAATCCTCAAGCAAAGCTTCAAAGTTCTACGTGGAAGTCTCCAGGCTCTCCAAAATTGAAAAAATTGTGTATCCAGAAGTGACCAGAGAAGACAATGCTGATCTGTTTTTACGATTCTGAAGGTATTATACTTCAGGAATAATCAGGAAAGCAACTAAAATTAGCATTTAAATGTTCACGAAAACCATATTATATCAACCCGGTGGGGTGGAAACTAGAAGAAACAATAAAAGATTTTATGGGTGTGATCGGCAAATCGCCAAAAATAGAAATCTTTATCAACACGTGGCATGTGGAGGTCTGTTATTTTATTGTATGTAGGCTGTAAAATCTTAACAAACATCCTAGAAAAATTAAGCTCCTCCAAGGAAAAGAAGGCGAACTAGCAGATTTTAGATCTAAAAGGTGTACGGATAACATTTGCACTTTACTGATTATTTTTTATATATGACAGATATTTGTGGTAATTTATTGCCTGAATTACAAAGAAAATAATGGACTCGAAAACAGGTATTACCTGGATGTATGTATTAGATTTGCACTTTATGAAGAAAATTTTAGAAAGAAAATTTTTGCTTTAGAAAGAAGAGATTTGCACTTTAGAAAGAAAATTATGAAGAAAATAGTGGACACGAAAACAGGTATTAACTGGAATGCACTTTAAAAAATATAATACCTTGAATCCGCAGACGGTGTATATCTATTAGAAAAATAGACAAAAATGAGACAGAAAAAAAAGGTTAAACTATACTATTCCAGGCAAATGAGGAAGAGGATTTCTTAAGAAGAGCAGTAGCATAAAAATAGCTCAACGAAGTGAATTTAACTGAGAATGAAACAAAAACGATGGCTTAAAATAGAAGATATTGGAATGTCATGGTTAACAGAATAGCAAACATGATACTCGCACTAGTAAGTAGCTACCATAATGCTGCCCAATTTCGCACTAGTAAGTAGCTACCATAATGCTGCCCAATTTCCACTGAGACTCCAATAGGTGCTTCTGCTTCATTAAACCTTACTAAATAATTCGCAATTTACGAAGCTCATTGGCCTGTTTGTAAATTACCTCTGGAATTGCCAAGATGTCAAGACATCACTCCCCTTGAATATTATAATATTAGTAGTTAAAAAGCTACTTAAAACGGACGAACATTGGAACTAAGAAAAAGAATAAAACATAAGCGGCTTCAATTCTTCTATTGGAACCTTTGGTGTGAAACACTAAACTTGAAGGGATTTACCACTAAACACCAATTCACTTTTTTTGAACTGCTCGACGCACGTTTCGCTAACCATGTTAGCATCATCAGGAGATGAGTTAATCTTGATATTAAATCATCTCCTGATAAGCGGCTTGTTTTGCCTATACTTGTAAATACATAATAAAAGTATTAGAAATATTTCATATTTTTCGCATTTTTCCAAAATGTTTGAACGTTTTTTGGAAAACATTTTATTGTCGATAAATTCTTTTTATTTCTGAAGCAATTTTATATTTGCTATATATTGCGAATGTGTAGAGATAAAGATATAATATTTAGCAAAGGTGCACGACTTTAAAAATAGCCTTTAAAAAAGGGTGCTTCAATATAAAAAAAAACTGTCAATGATGTCATATCGCTTTATTGGGAGACCCTTTATAAATATTTTTTCTATATAAAAATGCTTCGTGCCTCGGGATTTTGTTGGAGAAAATTTATATATTTTTTCCTAACTAACTGGTAAGATATTTTACCGTTTTTTTTCCGAAATAATAACGGTCATCTCTATACTATGTTGGCTGAATTGTGTAACTAAAGAAGTAATTTTCAATAATTTCATGACTTTTTCAAATGTATTTAACTAGTTTACGAAATCCGAAACTTACAAGATTGCATTATTAGTGTTTTATCCATATACTTCATTTGAGTTGTCTGGTTTCAAATTGCCTTAAATCCATTTTTATAATTTGGAGATAACCGCAAAAAAAACTGTTTTTGAATGATTCTGGCGTTATTTAATTAAAACTAAATTGTTTATTGCTGTACGGACTAATATTAACGCACACGGACTAACGTTGATGTAAGCCAGTCGAGAATGGGTCGGCTTCCAGAAGACTACCTACGTTACAGGTTGTATATGACTAATGTGCATCCAATCATTTCCGAATTACTTTGATTTACAAACCATGTGACTAGATTTTATCAAAAGGCTTTTACGAGGACTATTCCGATCAGATTCGTAAATCTCTGAAACTGGTTAATCATGAAATAAAGTTCTAAAATTCTGAAATCAAATTTGTTCTCAGGATTGAAAAATACATGGTTTTCAGTAGGAGATACTGAAAAGGCTTGAAGATGGAAATACTTGAAGATGGATATGTTATATGTAGTTAGTTAATAAGCACGTACCTGTGCTGTATTAACAGCACGAGGTCTTTCCGCAGAAACTGATTGAAATATGTTGGAGCTGCTTGCAATATATCGGTCTTCGGGAAGGAATTCTAAGTTGATCAGTGGTTAATCTGTAGATGTTCGATAAAATTAAACAGTAAGCGCAAAATCGAGGGCTGACAGTCCATAGCGATTGCTAAACGCGTTTAATCGTTAGCTGATGACAGTGATTTAGAGACTACATTAAGATGTAAGTCCATTCAATAAATAGTAGACAAAATTTTCCTATGCAATCTTGTTGAATATATTGAATATATAATATATATTGTTTTATTATATTATTTTGTATCTTTTTTATTATATTGTATCTTTTTTTACTGAATATTACCAATGATTCTTCCGAACATAATATATACCAAACGATGCCTTTTTAGGATCTAATTGTGATTATTTAACCTTTTGTGTATTTTCTGCGGAAAAAATTGACAAGAAAATGCAAGAAAAATACTACACCAACGAAACATTGTAATACCGAGTTCTTAATAACTTCACAACGGAGAATCAACAGAAAAGCTTTAATTAAACAATGGAACTAACTGAATGTTGGAAATAATATTTTCAAAGTTTGTTACTCACAGGAGACAAAATGGAAAAACAAATGGAATAAATAGCACATAGTATAAATAATGAACAATTCCTATATAAAAGTTGAAAAAAAAGACAGAAAGCAGAACAATGACGATTAGAAATCAGTTGGATCTCAACAACTCCTCAACCAGATCTTAAAACAAGGGGTAATAGTCCTCGGCTGGAAAGTAATTATCAAACCACAAATTTTTACGAAAAGTGATAGATTTGTTTGTCCAAAATATAGAAGCATTAAGTTATTGAGCATACTCTGTAAAGTATATGAAGGAGCATTGGAATAACTATTAAATACCGAAACGCAACATTAATTGTCCATCAACGATTATAAAGTGGTTTCAGAAAAGGAAGGATTATACAACTACATAACTACCCTTGAACAAGTAATATAGAGAATTAGAATAAGAGGAATGAAAATTTACTGGTACGTTGATTTTATTGATTGATATTCAAAGAGCGTTCGACAGTGTTCCACAAGAAAAAAAGTGAAGAACGCCATTACGAGTCTAGACGAAATTACTAGGAAACTTATCAGAAACGACATTATTTTTTCCGATTAGTTCATAATTACTTACTGTTTAAGAGATGGTTTTAGAGAAAGTTTAGGGCTGTTTAACAAATTTATGCATGATATCATTAAGGACATGAGTAATATTGCAAGGGATAAGCAAGACGTAAGTAATATAGAAATTTGGAGCCATGTAGGTAAAGAAGTGCGCCTTTGCAGAGGAGTGGGATAACACTAGCAAATAGAAAAAAACAACAAATAATATAAATAGTTAGTGTGTATCAATAGTAGTGGGGATTACGAAATTTAGAATACAGAGTGACTTAGCAAAACATCTTGTATGTATTACTCATTATGAAACTGCTCTCTATGAAGTAACATATATAACGTGAATATAAACAGAATAGACTTCCTTTTCATACTTGATCTTTGGTTTGGAAAGCTGGGTACTAACAAACAGACTTAAGAGCAGAATAGAAACGTATGGAAATGAAATCTTTAAAAAGATTACAGTGTATACTAATATTTTTTATAGTTAGGTTTTAGATATAATCTTGGTTTTTGTCGGGTTAAGTTTATTATTTGTACTTTTTCTTGAATGCATTATTTTCTGCTTTATGTATACTTTCTTTTATGTATGCGTTATTTTCTGTTTTATTTTTCTTTTCTATTGTTGTATGTGTTAGTTATATATTGTCTTATTGACATTATTTCCATGTCCATTTAGACTTATTGTATTTTAAAGATGAAATAAATAAAGAGTGCATATTTTGTTATTTATATTTGCTGTTATATGCTAAAAATAAAGAATTGTGTGAGCTTAACAGCTATTTCACCGCCATTTCAATTTTAACGGTAATTAATCTGTGTTGCTATGACAATATGTATTAAACACTTGGAAAAAACTGGATCTGCTCTGAAATATAAGCTTCCAAGCAGAAGAAAAACTGTACATATGGCCTTCAAACATAGACAGTGTCAGAGTAGCTGTTCCACTGCATTCTGCTCCTCACCAAGTCATTTCATTAATATCAGACAAGAGCTGGTAATGCATTTTACATGAATATTTGAATACTCATACAAATACCCATTAAAAATTCAGATAGTGTATGAATTGAGAGATTAAGATCGGGTCAACAGCATATATTTCTGTCTTTAATTCTCGTCTCCTTCGGATGAAAATGAAAATCCTTTTCACAATTTGTGAATATTTAAAGAAGCATATTTTCACCGTTCGGGTTTTGTGATAAAAAAATCTGTATTGGTCTGATGAGAACCCTGGCCAATCGCACAACAAACTGTTATTCAGTACAAATATCACAATGTGATGTACACATCTTTTGATATTTTTGGTCCTTATTTTTTCGAGGTTGCCAATTAAAATGCTAGTAATGTAACGTAAGCCCATTATGTGCATATGATCGAGACTCACTTGACACAACAATTAATCAGGTTTCGTTAATAATGATACATGGTTTCAGCAAGATGGACTGACTTCTCGCATTATTGGGTTATTGATGAATGTCGTTAAATAGTTGTTTACTGAACACCAGAATTAATGGCATTTGGTTTCAATTTGTGGGGTTATTTGAAGAGCAAGGTCTACGTTAATCCCTACACAAAATATTGCGGGAGCTAAATCTCAGACACAAACAAGAAATAAACTGATTTTCGGTAGAAATATTGCGCCGTGCAATGAGCCATGTGGGGATGAGATTGGGATACAATTTACGAAGATACGGGGAGAACTTAAAGTTATTTTGCATTATAGACTCGTGGAGGGAAATATTACTTGTAGATAATTTTCACTCATACTCCACGTGGATACCCTTACCGTTCCTTCAACCGCCATTATAAGGTTAGTAAGTATTTCTACAGATTAGTTTCTCGCCTTAAGACGTCATCAGTCGGGCTCGAGTTGAAAACAGAAAGCCATCCGAAGGAACGGTTAGAGCCACAGACCATATACATTGGCCTATCTTAGATTACCCGAGTCGTCCGTATCCGTCAGATACGCTCCAAAATAGGGTACCAGCTATGTTTAAAAAGTTGTATAGTAGAATCGTGGAGAGAAATATTATTTGCAGGGAATTTTCACCCTTAGTCTACGTCCGTGCCTATGTAATATAATGCTCAATGTAATGCTAAATAATTTAAGTACTGATATATTGTTTGTTTGTTTAACCCAATTGTTATTTATTGATACCAATTTTAGTCGAAACATGGAGGTAGTCTTTCTAAAAAATATTATTTAATACATTATATATATATATATATATATATATATATATATATATATATATATATATAGTGGTATGCTAGGAGCGCCTATACAATATGTTATTATACTATTTTTATGTCTAATTTTAAGACATGTCTTACATTATTGAGACGATTGTTTGCTTCTAAATTTATGAAAGCTGATGTATATGCCATAGTGCCTCCTAAAAATATGTGGAAAACATATTTGGAAAATTATAGATCTAATTATACTAAAACAATCTAATGCATTCTTTTAAAATAAATTCTTTTATTTGTTCTATACATTATTTCATATGGAACTATTTGAGGGCTTGTCATTATTTCCATATTACACTGGATATGTTCAGAAATGGTAGATCATATTTGTAAATCATTCTAAGCATCAATCCGTTCGTTCTGTGAAGCGTCACGATTGTTCGTGAGAACTAAATCGAAAGATGAAAAATGATAAGACTTCAGGAAAACTGACGAAAAATCGTGGTAAAAATAACTGTTGAAATGCTACAAAATTGTGGTCAAACTTTATACAAAATAGTAGCAAAATTGTATTCAAAATGCCTCAAAGAACACAAACTACGCAACAACAGGCGCACGGAAAGATCTAAAGAACTGCCGCCCAAGAAGTCTATTAGTAAGGTAAAAAGTTTTCGCCAAGATAGGACTAATAGCTAAAGTAATATATAGACCACCGACTGTCGCGCCACCAAGAGGACAAACGATTCAGAGGTGGATCAGTACATTAGATCACATCTTGATAATCCAACAAACTATAGAATGGCACAATGAGTAAACTATGCCACTGTGCTTGGTTTTTATTGACTGTGAAAATGTATTTGACTCAATCTAAAAACAAGTGACAATGGATGCTTTAATGCACTTCCTAACCAAGGTATCGACAGAGCCTATGTAAACCTATTGAGGTATATGTGTGATGAAGCTACAACAACAGCTCACAGGGACGATCGTTGATGCATCGATCATGTAGATGTTACAATCAAAATAGCTACAAAATGCTAGAGAACTATTTGCAGTGAGAATAAACCTGGAAAAAGTCAGATTATATTCAATAAATTTGCCGAAGACAGCAGAATGTTTGTCTTCGGGAGGAATTTGGTAGAGGATAATGTAGATCACTACATATATCTTGGGCAGAGGATTTCAATAGAGGGTGACATTTCGGGGAGGTGGAACGGCGCGTTAAAAGGGGCTCGTACGCTTTTGACAGGCTCAATAAGTGCTTAAGAACAAACTCTCACTTTATCTGAAGAGAAAATTCATTGATCAATGCGTCCTGCCCGTTATGACATACGCTAGTGAAACCTGGACTTTTCCTGAAACTTTCGGATATCACAGGGGGGAATGAAAAGATTAATGCTTGGCATTAAAAAGTGGGACAGGAAGAGATTTCAAAATATCGATTGGTGATTGATAGGTAGAATTAAAACTAGTTATATGGTAATCTGCTCTGTAACTTATTCTTCAATATTAATTTCGATAGTTGGACAATTTCCAGACTGATGTCCTGCTAGAGAACAAGATCAGATAACAAATGAAACTATGGGAGATCATTGGAAGTGTACTTGAAGAGTATTTGAAAAGCATTTGTAATGGAGCTAGATAGACCATATAGCGAAGGGATGTAATGACAGATAGACCAAAGCAATCTTGAAGTTGATACCGCTTGATCGTAAATGTACACAAAGTAGAACGAAAACACGATGTATTGGACCTTGAGTACCATGCCCAAGGTTTTGTGGAGTAGGCTTTGTAAAGTCTTGACTGCTGCGAACATTCGTCGTAAGATGGCATAAGTTATGTGAGGTTACAATCCACCATCAACTTGGCGAGTTGACATGGCCTGGTCCTGATCGTTTTCTTGTGCTCAGTTTGAGCGCAGCTGATAACGGTTATAAAGCCAGAAATTGGTTCCAGAAGACACTTGATGACACTATGGTAGCGGCAGAATGGAAACGGACAGGGAACCCACGTGGAATACAGGTGAAAAATATATAATTTTCCTTTATATATATATACTATATAAAAACTATATATATATATATATATATATATATATATATATATATATATATATATATATATATATATATATATATATATATATATATATATATATATATATATATATATATATATATATGTAAAAACTATATGTATACTATAAACATATATTTCCGGCGTATTGATAATATATTATATAATAATTTTAAATTAAATAGGTTCTTTTAATGTATTAATTTTTGTTTTTAATTATGAATATTATTTATTCACATTTTTAATAAACATGAAAATTCAGTAGCTATGGTTGGTACAGATAGGACCGTTTCAAGAATGACTGATACGTACGATGGAGATACAACCTGCATGGTTGTAGGCCGTATTCAGATGCTTCATCTTACGGTGTACCACCAGTGGCTTCGCTTAGAACGGTTCCAAGTAAGAAGTAAATGTGACTTGATATTGAACTCTGTATGGTTTAGTGAAGAGAACGAAAGCCAAATTTAACTTTCGCATTAGAACGGAATATAGTTAGTTACGCTATAACTGTAGGCTCGCCCTATGGCTCTAAATAATTCAAATTTCCCCTCCTTTCCAGAATCGAAACGACCCCGAATTGCGTTTTCAAATATTCATCCAAAAAAAGCAAATTCATATAACTGACTTTTTATTATCTCTATAAAAGATTCTTCTCTTGAGAAGTTGTCCCCATTTCTTTTTCACAAATCATTATTTAATCCATTAGGTGAACTCGAAATGGTAAAGCAACTCAATAAAAAAGCAAACTATTGCAGTGGGGTTATTTCCAATTATGATCTACTTAACTGTAATGATGAGGAACTCATTCAAGGCCTTCAAGATCAAGGAGTAATTTCAATTAAACGAATAAGCTCAAAAAAGAATGGCATCCTGACCCCTACTCCGAGTATTATTCAGAGTTAAAGTTGGCTCCTTGTCCCTACTCGTTCGTCCATATATCCCTAAGCCCCTTCAGTTGCTTCAGATGCTGGAAGTTTGGTCATGTTTCCTTAAATTGAATTTCTGTTTCCATCTCTCTCTCTTGTGGAAAAAACGAACACCCAGAATCAGAATGTTCTCCTCCAACTTGCTCTAACTTTTACGCTGAACATTCCCCCCGGACATTTATTACAACGATCTTAACTCATTTGTAAACACATATCAAAAAAACAATTATCAGAATGATTGAAACAATCTTGACAGACTCAATAAGTTAAAAGACATAAAGCCGCTGTTCTACGAGCTCCCCCTAGTTTCTTTCGCTGATAGAAGTTCCTCCGTAAAGTGGCATAGACTTAAAATAGGCCACTGTAGATTGTCTCATGAGTATATACTCAAAAAGATTGATCCTCTCAAATGCAATTTCTGCAACACAATTTTAACAGTTTATCTTATTGCAGAATATATTTTTCTTATCCCTATAAGATATCGATTTGGCTTAAAAAATGACCTAAAGATCAACTTTGAAGCTGAGAAAAGGCTTAATACATTCTCTTACTTAAAAGAGATCGGTTATCTAACAAAAACTTGAATCCTCTATTCTGTATGCATTGTCTATAATCTCGAGTTTTAAGTATTCCCTCTTATCGTGGGAATGGCCCTTCGCTTATTCACCAGGATTTCCTCCTAACTGCAGCCCAATTAGTACATAATTTGTTCTTAAAGTTCTCAATATTCAGTCTCTCTAGATCTACCTTCACACTTCATCTATCCACTTCTTTCGTAATTTTCTGTTTTTGACAGTGTTATGTTATTCCCGTATCTTTTTTGTTACTAAATACGCTGCTACGATAATTTTCGTTTTTCAGTTTTATCTTATTTTAATAAATTGTGAAGATTATCACTTGCTGCCACTTGGCAGGCTCTGCCAAGCTCACTGCTCATCTGCTCACTGTTCCAGATGTTGACTACTAACCGATGAATGGCTTCAGCTAAATCGTTGATTATTCAGATACTTTCAATGCTATCCTTTCTTCCAGTAGTATCTCATACTAGTCACTATTGGTCATTGTTTATCTTTCTGTTTTTGTTACATTATTCGTATTTTCCAATCCGTTGGATCTTTTGCCTTTAATTTTGTCTCATTCCATTTTAGTTGCCGTTTTGTTAGTCGTTGTTTATCTAACTTCCTCTCTAGAAGTCGTC